>OZ007577.1:50348882-50446382 GCA_963931925.1 Onchidella celtica | reverse complement strand
TGTGGTCAAAATATGGTAAAACGAAAACGTTGTATGCAGCAAAGCTCCCCCCCCCTCCCCCCTCCCCTCCCCCACCCAAGAAATGGTTCCGAAACGATGCAACAAAACGCAAAGAAAAAGGGAAAACAAATCCAGCTTTCGGTTAGAAACTTTCTTCAGGAAAACAAAACAACATCAACAAAAACAAATGATGGAAAATTGAACTGATAAAACAATTAAACAATACAAAAAAATATGTAGAATATTAAATATTTGTAGAATATTAAATATATGTAAAAAAATCCACACGAGTCCTGACTTGTATTACAGGAGAGCAGCCAGTCCAACCCTCCTCCCCCCTCCCCCTCCCGCCCCCCCCCCACACACACACACACAAAAACACAATAAAATGCAAAATAAAAACCATACCTTAGGTAATTTCAACATCAGTTTTATATCTAATCAGACTGGTAACATGACTGACTTGAGAAAAACAAGTTCTAATTAAACTAAACAAATATCATGTTTCGTTTCATGCATTTTATTCCTTACCTCAGACATGATTTTAGCCACGCCTGATTCCCTGGCAGGAAATACTTTATTTATTTTAGTACGCCCGGATGATTTGTATGTGTTTATCAAGAGAAAGTTAGCATATATCGGAATTTTATCAAAACAACGTAGTGAATGGTAAAAAGTGACGGAGGGAGACAAAGAATGCTCTACCGCAATGGTCCTCAGCGTTGTCGATATGGCTCCGCAGGGGGGTGACTTTGATTTTCTTTAGGGAGTGAGGGGGGGGGGGGCTGGGAGTGGGACAGAAACGAAGAAAAGGGCGACAGAAGAGAGAAAACGATAAAGGAGGGCCGACCATTATTGTTTTGGAGGGGGTGAGGGATGGGCAAACCCAGGGCATCCACTGACTTATTCAATCGCACGAGTAGATGGGTTTTATGAACATATTTACCGTTTTTCATATGAAGACTGCTTTGTTTTATGAGTATTTGTATCTGTACACTTCTTTAATCCTGTTGGAAAATTTGCCTTAGTATCACTAGTAACTGGCCTATTCTTCGAATGGTAAAAAACAAAGCTCACCACTCCAGACCGAAAGGAATCAGCACAAAGACATTGATGTCGAGACACTTTGGGTCATCCACATAAAATCAGCGATCAATAGATAGATAGGATAGTCTTACAGTAGTACACAATGCACAGTAGTGCGCACCGAGCATTTTTCATGGGCTCATGTGTTCGTACAAAATGATCTAAATATTTACGCACAGTTTTCTTGGTATGAATGAATGGCACTCATCTCATCTGTATAACACTATACTCGGTATCACTATCAAAGTTTTCTTGGCGTGGCTGGATCGTGAACTCTAGTTTACATTTCCGGTAAGAGGCGGAAATGACGAAATTGACGGAAGTACATTATCACGTCGTATTCGCAATCATGAATTGATAACTGATAATTATAACTGAATTTCTGGGAAAAAGTAAAGAGTTTCGGGAAAAAATGAGCTCGACACGTACAGGCTTAATAACTTGTACATACATGTGCCAAGTTTCATTTCTTTACGTTGCGTAGTAAAAAAGCCTTTGCGGTCGCAAAGTTGGGCCCCAGCTCCATTATTATATGATGATTGCAGCCCAGTTACAACTGTAGCAGACACGTCGTAGCCACAGCGTAACGCCTGTGGGCGGTTTTATGGGGTGGGGTGAAGGTGGGGGGGGGGGGGGGGAGTGGTAGGAGTTAGTTGCTGTTTCGTTTTAATTTTTCTTGGGCAGATGCCTCGTCCGGCCTGCTCTTTTCGATTTCCAACTACCAAGATCTCTTCAACAGAATGCACACTGGCCCTCCGACTGTTTCGTTCTTATCCGAGAAGACTAGGTGCTTGATCCTATCTACCATAGGATCAGGGTCGGGGAAAATATGAGAAATATCCCCAAATTCCAACATGCCTGCACGATCTGAAATCGAACCCGGTACCTTTGGCATTAGAGGCGAGCACCTTGCTTTCTACTAGAACAGCGTGTCCCCATACTGAGCATTCAACACGCCCAAAGGGGTTTGGAAAAAACAAATAGTATCGCCGTGTGCATCACAATTTTTAGTGACGTAAATAATTGAAAACCAGTCGTCCTTCACGACGTGACTTTTTCTGAAGATATTACTTGCATATTTAGAGAAAGCTTCCGAGAGACACCGGCAAGGATTTTTTTAGAATTCTGTCCTGAAATGAACTTCCGATAATTTTTTTCTCAGCTTTCTTTTTCTTTCAGATGCCATGTTGGGTAAAATAGACGACAGCTCAATCAAAATTCAAACATTTTCTGGCTTGGGAACTCCAACGACCATCCAAAATGTTAATGAAAACTATAAATTCTCGCCCTAAAATATTCCAAGCTGCATCATTTTATTCTTTCTGAAAAATGCTGAATAAATAGTGGGGGAAAGTGTTGCTTGCACGGGCCCGCTTACTTTTTCGTTCTTATCCTTATGAATACTAGCTGAGTTACCCGGCCCTGCTCGGGAGAAATATCTTTATTACTTAGAATGATCTAGATCTAGGACACTAAGTCAAGTTCCTTCCACAGACAAAGAAATACAATGACAGAATCAGTATCAACTCGGATTCCGCGCCAGCTCTGGAGTTTGTTTACCCTTTTTCGCTAAAGTTTTGCAGGCGATCCAAGTTTTGGTTAATCAACAACTTGCTTCCTTCAGCGAATGAACGAGGAGGGAAACTGCGTCGCGGTTCTAAAAATAGACCATAATAGCGCGTGCCTGTTTTAAAAGCATGGAGCCGGAAGTGTTCGTTGCGAATTTTACGTGTGAATTATGCAAAATGAACAAATTACCCAGAGTTTGCAGCATTTTTATATTATCCCCTTACATCACAATAAGTCGAGTTACAGGCGATGAGAATACTTCCAGAGTTTTGGAGCCCCCCCAAAAAGAGCCTTTGAGGGCAGAACTTTCACCCTTAGCTCCATTATAGTATGATTCACTATGAGGACACATAATGATCTAAAAGCAAGGTACTGAAGGTACCGGGTTCGATTCCGGATCGTGCAGGTGTGTTGGAATTTGGGGATTTTTCTCAAGTTCCTGAAATAATTAATAAAGCAAATTAAAGCTAAATAGACCAAATCTCTTTCTAGCGGAAAACATGTAGTTTTGTTAAGTTTAAAGGTAAAATAGAAGTTCTGTTTTTTCTAGCAGTCGTCAAGGTTACAGTCAACGTAAACAAATACAGTATTTATTGAAACTATTGTTTTCATTATGTAAAACTATGACGCACTGAACATTTGATGCGTTCATTATGTAACGTTGGTGATATCACTGATCACTAAAGTATTTATTATGTAATATTTGTGAAGCACTGATCACTTGAACTATTCAATAGGTAACAGGTAAATAACATTTATGGATCACTTGAAACGTCCATAATGTAACATTTGAGAAGCACTGATCACTTGACGTGTTCATTATATAACATTTGTGATCACTCGAATGCCCAGTATGTAGAATGCTCCATGTACAAAGAAAAGGGGCGACAGAGAACTGCAATCTAACTTGGAATGACCTGAGAATGCATAGAAAGAAAATGGTGAACAGTGGAATAGATTAAAAAGCTTGACAGACAGACAGACAGCAGAGTGGCGGACGGAGGGACAGATGAGCAGACAGACAGACAGACAGACAGACAGGCAAAGAAAGCGATGATACGACAAAAATCATGTATATTGCGCAGTACGGTTCCAAATGACAACGGCTAGAGGTCTGTGCCAGAAATAGAGATGACAGATTATTTCTACAGATACACTCACAAGAAAACAGCAGTGATCAAATAAAAATGCATGGTAATTTAATTACAATCAGATTAAGGTTTGATTTAACAACTGCGCACGGAAAAACTGGTGCCAAATACAATCTGCGGTGTCGACGCGACTTTCGTGTTTTCTTCTCTCGTAAACTTTAACAAGAGACCTCAGACAGCCTTGCTTTTTAATGTCCCTACGGAGGATTGAGTTTTGCTGTTCGGTCCACTGACAAAACAGTGGTTGTTCAAAGTCTGGAATTTTTGCTGTCTTTCTAATTGAAAGACTTTAGGTATAGCCGGTTGGGCAGATAGATAGATAGATAGATAGATAGATAGATAGATAGATAGATAGATAGATAGATAGATAGATAGATAGATAGATAGATAGATAGATAGATAGATAGACAGATAGATAGATAGACAGATAGATAGATAGATAGATAGATAGATAGATAGATAGATAGATAGATAGATAGATAGATAGATAGATAGATAGATAGATAGATAGATAGATAGATAGATAGATAGATAGATAGATAGATAGATAGATAGATAGATAGATAGATAGATAGATAGATAGATAGATAGATGGATAGATAGATAGATCGATAGATAGATATTTTGTTTTTCTAAGACTAATTATGAGTCGAACACCACACCAAAAGAGACAACCAGCTAAAACAATTCCAGCGATAATGTGATAAAATACAGTAACGACATCTCTCTCAAATCTAAGTTATCTCTTAGGTTTTCCTTTATGTCCGTTGACCGCTCTCGCCTATCAGAGCTAAACCAACAAACCCATTGACCTTCCCTATTCCTGTCAATATTATGAAATTGCTACATAATAATTTTACGACAAATAAAATGTTGCGTGACCAACCGGCCTATGCTGGTTACATTATGTAAACATGGGGACATTGAAGTAATGGCTGACCATAGACGGTCGAAAGTAGTACTGAGGTTGTCATAACAATAAAAATTATCTGTCCTATCTGTACTCAGAAAGTACCACAGATTTCATCCCGGTGCTGATTGTTGATATTCTGCTTTAAATCGTTTATTCCATCATCAACTAGGATGTTAAAATAATGTCGTCATTTTGATCGTAATCTGTGTACAGATGAACTGTGTCTTGCGTGTCAGGTCAATGTGTATTTAGTAACGGAAGCATATTGTGTGCACTGTTAATTTTGTTTATTTATTAGTGTATGTGTATATAACTGTGTGTGTGTGTGCGTGGGTGTGTGCGTATGTGTGTGCGTGTGCGTGCGTGTGTGCGCATGCGTGTGTGTATGTGCATGCGTGTGTGCGTGTGTGCGCGCGCTATATATCATAACTGCTGTAACTGTACTGTTATGTATTCAATGATCAAAACAAATTTCTTTGTACAAAGACGAGTAAAATTTATTTTATCTTATGTGTAGTGTCTGAAAATATAGGTGCATCTATCTATCTATCTATCTGGGGACAAGGTGGTCTAGAGGCAAGGTGCTCGCCTCTCATGCCAAGGGTCCCGGGTTCAAAACCCGGCCGCTGCAGGCATGTTGGAAGTTTGGGATTTCTTTCATATTTTCGTGTCCCTGATCCTATTGGGGGTAGGATCGAGTACCTAGTCTTCTCGGATAAGGGCGAAAAAATTCGGAGGGCCCGTGTGCACGTTGCGCACGTTAAAGATACCTTGCCAGTTGGAAATCGAAAAGAGCTGGCCGAACAGGCCGCTGCCCGGGCAAAATTAAATAAAAATTCATCCCTACCATTCCCTCCCCTCCTCCCTCATCTTCCCCCCCCCCCCAAAAAAAAAACCCCGCCGACCGGCGCTGCACTGTGGCAACGACGTGCTTGCTCCGTTTATAACTGGGCTGCACTGGCACAAAGGCAAATTTCCCAAATAGGATTAAAGTGTTATACAATACAATACAATACAATACAATCTATCTATCTATCTGTCTATCTACCTACGTATCTATCTATCTATGTAAATACCTATCTATCTATCTATATATCTATCTATCTATATATCTATCTATCTATCTATCTAAATACCTATCATTTATCTATCTATCTATCTATCTATCTATTTAAATACCTATCTATCTATCTATATATCTATCTATTTATCAGATACCTACGTATCTATCTATCTATCTATCTATCTATCTATCTGTCTAGATGTATCTATCTATCTATCTATCTATCTATCTATCTATCTATCTTTCTGTCTGTCTGCCTGTCTATCTATCTATCTATCTGTCTGTCTGTCTGTCTGTCTACCTGTCTATCTATCTGTCTATTTATCTATCTATCTATCTATCTATTTATCTATCTGTCTGTCTGTATATCTATTTATCTATCTATCTGTCTGTCTATCTATTTATCCATCAGTGCACCTGTGTGTCTGTATGTCTGTCCGTCCGTCCGTCCATCCATCCATCAATCTCTCAGTCTGCCTACCTGCCTGTCGGTCTGTCTGTCTGTCTGACTTTCTATCTGTCTGTCCGTCCATCTGTCTGGATTTCTCTTTGTCTGTCCATTTGTCTGTCTGTCTGTCCCTCTGTCTGTGTGTGTCACCAAAAAAAAAAATGTAGTACATCGAACTCCCAATTTCAAACAGAGACAAACAATCACGAAAGGCAACAAAATCCCGACTCCCATTCAAATCACCCGCAAAGCAAAAACAAAGGACACAGCAAGAGGACAATAGGATTTTGCATATAATTTTATTTCTGTTTGTTCAAACATGTTTGATATACAACAAAGACACCCAAAGAGTATACTCTCTGTGCCCTCTGAATTGTTACATCCCCATACAGTACTGCCGTGGATACCACAGGAGATCTTGATTGACTTGTAATGATGTTAATTCAGAAAAAAAAACGCAAAAATAATCATTTCTTTTTTTAGCCAAATTTGGATATCCCATCCTCCCCCTCCCCCCCCCCCCCCCCTTCCTAAATTTGAGTATTTAGCCAAGAATAATTTATTACAATTTCATCTTTCAGAGTTAATTCGAAAGCAAAACCCTTTTTTAACCTTTTCAACACAAGTCAAAGTGGAGAGTGTTAGATTCCCCTTTTTGCCGTCCACCTCGAGATCTATTGGTATCTTGTGAAGATTTGCCACCCTGTGATTTGTTAGCAAGAAACTGGCATGATTTACACGGGTAAATCTTCATCTCTTACTTCTATCTTTCATTGACAAAATCACTATTATTACCAGGTCTGGCGCTTAGTGTCCTATATTTGATACAGGTCACCTGGTGCACGATCTTGTGTTTTTGGAAGATTTTCTGATTTATACGTAAAAGAATTTTTCGTGATGAATAATTATAATCTTATATTTTTGTGCTTCTTTGTACTTGTGCATTTCTTTGACTTGTTCTAATCAGTCTCGCACGTTTCACACTGTGGTTTGGATACATCAGTCCACATATCATTGACACCATAGGGATTAACAAAACAACACCTGTACTCACCCAGGGCCGGATTTAGACATAAGCTAGATAAGCTACAGCTTGGGACCTTACAATCCGCAGGGTTTCACAAAATTTCAGAAATTTCTTTGAGATTCTATAAATTTAGAAATTAATGTAAAACAATCCAAGGAGGGCTATAACATTTTAGAAATGTTCTGTGGGATTTTAGTTTTAGAAATTAATTAATGCAAAAAATCCGTATGGGCTTCACAAAACATCAGAAATTTTCTTCGTGGTTTAATAGTTTTAGAAATTAATGTAAGTAATATGTCAAGCTGTAAGTAATTTTTTCAGGGAGTAGTTTACTACTAACTCTGGGCTAGCCAAAGGACATACTTTATGTGTATTCAGCGATTGCAGTTGTTTGAAAAACCAACATTTGTCTTCTTCACTTTAAAAACCTCGTGGCAAAATAATTGAAAAGCATAGGCCTATCATTTATTCTGCGTTTTTTTTTTTTTTTTGCTCTAGTGACTCGATGTTCTGTTTTGTTTTGCATCTTTGTGAGGCTTTCTGGTGTAACTTTTTAACAAGAGGCCTCCAAGCTTTATAATAATATAGCCTAAGGCCTCACCAAGTCCAAACATTCTCGTTAATGTTATAGATGGATTTTTAGAACAAACCCTTGCAATAGTGACGACAATAATTGTAACGATTGTTTGTAAAACAAAATTAATTGGTACACAATGTAACACACTATTTAATATTTATATTAATATAATCACATGAGACATTTTGTTTCTATACTGTACATAAGTAATTACTGCAGACAATCAGTAAGGGGGGGAAAAATCACATTGGATATCATAATTACATTTGGTCTTATGGAAGACCATGTGTATTACTTAATATAATTAGGTCTTATGGGAGACCGTCCCTATCAGTTTCCGTGGAACATTCTCTCTTGCTCAGAGTTTTCACTGGCTAGAAATGACGGGGGAAAAGCTTCTTGAGAACATGGCGGTTTTCATTATATGTTCTCACTGCTAAAGCGGATACATAGGCTATCTCTATCATCATCATACATTGTATGATTTCTATACTTGGGCTTATACGTTGCTTCATAGGATAACCTTTAAAAATCAGCTTTAAAGTGCTCGATAACTCGAGCATATTCTAATGAATGATCTCAGGCCTGTGGAAAGAAAACTAAAAATCAATGGCAATACTGATATAAACTCTCAGAGTCACAATGAATAGTACTAAAACGGTCTGACTCCTTGGCTTCCCTCTGCGACACCTCACCAACTAATCTAGTTTACTATGTCAATATAATTTGTAATCTTCGAAAGTACTCTCGTGATTTTATAAGAATAGCGAGTAAAACATTTAAATGGTACCATTGATCGTATTCTCATTTTTTTTCTTTACATTTACAGATATATTCATTCATAATGTATCATTTTCAATTTAGAAACTTCTGTCTTCTGGATTTTCCTGCTTGATAAGTTATGAGAATTTTCATGATCGTGTAATATGGACATTTGCATTTACTTCATTAATTACTGGTTTAATTCATTTTAACGCGTTATTTGTTTTGAACGGGAGAAATAAATATTGGTTCGCGACATGACTGACGTAATAACATGGCAGAATCTACGACCTCTTCCTGCGACCATTTCTTCCCCTCCTCAACCTGTTCCTCCTGCCGTTGCCCCTGAGTCTTCCTGTCTGACACCCTCGTCTGTCCAGTCTCCGAATGGTGCGTTTCACGTTCTTGGCCGTTTCTCTCTGGATTCCGCTCAGTTTACGAATTTTGACCAATTCCGTCACAAATACTTGTTTATCCAGTAGGAAAGCATACCTGTAAGCAGAGGAAACTAGTCACATGAGGTGTATACACAAAATATCATTGACATAATATAATAAAGAAAGTAAGGTCTCCAATGTAGTCTTGAACGCTGAGTCTTTAATTCTATAATATATCAAACTAGCTGAGTACCCGTTCGATGAACAGGTTTGTGCAGGTTGTTGTTGTTTTTTTGGGTAAAACTTAAGACGCTTGTGAACTAAGAAAGGCATTAATGCTGCATAGATCTATATTAATAAAAGTGAAACCTTACGACAATATTATTGCAGCGCGCCTTTCGCTACTCCTATGTTAATGCTGACTCGGTGGCCCTCAGATTTTATACAACGCTTAGTATAAACTGTCGTCGTGTTCCCGGCACAGAAAATAAAAACATAATTAATAACCCGCAGAACGTTTGTATTAGTTTCTAGGTTGCGACACATTGGCGTTCGGTCTATTTTTTCGGCAAATTAATGTAACTAAGATTGGTTCCGGTATAGACTGTATCACACTCACAAAACAACTTCCGGTTAGGACTGGTTTGAATGATGAGATTGAGTTCTAAGACTATCAAGTATGAAACTTTGTATGTGTGTTCTCAATGTGCCTGGACTAGGAAAAAGAATGGGTCTGGAATTGGGAGATTGACGCTGCAGGGCCAAAAGTACAGGTTTGTGTTTTCAATATGCCTAGGAAAATATTATAATATTTCTTTTCCATTAACACACGACGTTATCACTTCCTGCGATGTGTTCACTAACAAACTAGCCCGTGTGCAAATCATAGCCATTTGACGGATGCTGGCGGGACGCGCAGGACGTCAATGCGCAAATAGGGAGCAGTAAAACGTATCTATTCTTATCTTATTATAAATAAAAAATAGTGGCGGGAGTAATTCATTGTGGCGCCATTTCGCCTCTTTTTTTTGCTCGACGCTATAGCCTAAATGACAGTTTCAAAAATTATAAAATTAATTTTCTTAAATGTCAACTAAAAAAGTTGAATCGCTTTTGTATCGACCGATTGTGTTGATTCAAGTTTCAGGTATTTTTAAATTAAAAGTCGTAAAAATGTAAAATACAATGATTTTTGTTTTGACTCCCTGTAGTAAGCCCACCGCACCGGAAACGATATATTAACACGCGTTCAATTCGGTGCGTGCAATTTCCCTACCAGAAATGACTGGATAGTGCTTTGGTGAGCATGAAATCTGTAGTAACATTGTAAACTCTAGGACGCTTTCTAGACCAAGAGAGAGAGAGAGATAGAAGGGTGGGTTCACAGGTTAATCCCGGATAATGCCGGGAACTTCATCTAGTATATTACAAGAGAGATACAATAACAAAGGACACCACTTCAGACCAAAAGGAATAAGAACAAAAGCCGAAATGCGTAGGGTCATCCCCAAAACTCAGCGATAGGACAGTACACAGTGTGCAGTGGTGCGCACCGAAAATTTTCAGGAAGTGATGATGTCATAAAAACCTACAGCATGTCAATGAGCCTAGTGAAAATTGGGGAAACAATAAATTTCCAATTAAAAAAACTACACCGATTTGAGACTTCTATTAAAAATTGTGCACCCTTACATCCATTCTGATGTACCACAAAATTTGAAGTCTGAGTGTTGAGTGGTTCAGAAGCCTTTTGCAACGAAAAATCTTAAGTCCACATATATATATAAAGTCTAGATTACGCATAGAAAGACGTGAAGATATATATACGTGAGCATATTTTATAAGGTCTTGAAGTTCGCGAAATTCTTAATAATTTCGTTGATTTTCAGCCACAAATGAGTTGAACAGAAAAAAGTGTTCCAACATGGTGAGGCAAACATTTAAAAAAAAAAAAAAAATTTCTTCTAGCAGAATTAAAAAGCATGACCGGAAATTTCGTTCTGCGCTTCAATTATGCTCTGGTGATCGAAAGTCAACTTTGAAAATCACAGCTGTGTATTTCGCAAGTCAGTGGGTCAACTAGTTTTCATAATGAAATAAATGAAATTCATTGACAGACCAGTAGAAATGCATAACTGAATGTAACAGCAAATAGACTCATGATGGATATACGACAATAACAGCAAATTGACAATATCTTTACATAGCACTCCTGCATGCAGTATCAAATAGACACCTGGCGAAACACTCCAAGAGACGGTGAATTGACATATCCGCTCTCACACAATTAACTGAGAAACCACTTCAGATAAGTACACTTATGTGCAATGGCAAAGAGACACATAGGTATGCACATTCATCATTCTTCCTTCTTACCATTATATTAATCACTCACTCCCTCACCCACTCACTCACTCACTCCCTCGCCCACTCACTCCCTCACCCACTCACTCACTCACTCCCTCGCCCACTCACTCACTCATTCCCTCACCTCCTCACTCACTCACTCCTTCACCCACTCGCTCACTCACTTACTATCTCACCCATTCGCTCACTCACCCACTCATTCACTCACTCCCTTGCTCACTCGCTCACTCACTTCCTCACCCGCTCACTCATTCACTCCCCCACCCACTCACCCTCACTCACTCCCTCACCCACTCGCTCACTTTCTCACCCACTCACTCATTCACTCCCTCACCCACTCGCTCACTCTCTCACCCACTCACTCCCTCACTCATGATCACTCACTCTCTCACCCACTCACTCCTCCACCCACTCACTCACTCACTCAGGTAAACTTACACCTGATTGCCATCAGAATCCTTAAACCGTTTGGGCTGCGACAGCATCATGAGGTAATTCCGGCCAGGAGTGACCTTGGGGCAGAAACAGGATGACCTCTTCAGTAGAATGACCTTGTCATCTTCCTTCAGCTGGTGACGTCCCTCTGGTCAACACAAACCATGATAAATGTGCCATTTGGATTATTAGTCGTAACTACTATGTATAAAATGCCTTGGCGTATTGACGTAGGATACACACGGCTGGTGGCTCACTGTGTCAAGTCTGCTGTGCGTCTGTTCTGACTCCTGACGGAAGGTCTCTCATTTCGTCAGTTGACTTAACCCTTTAAGGCCCAGATGTATATTCACGTAGCCAATATATTTATTCTTAATCTTGCAAAACTAATTCAAAACAGTCAAATGAATGCAGAAATGTAAACATTCATCACAGAAAACCATTTATTTAGTTGATAAACTAAGACATTTTTCAGCTATAGAACATTTAGCTCTGGTGACATGTTTCAGATATGGAGTGCTGGCCACCAGAGGGTTAAAACAGCTTTGACGTGCACGAACTAGGGAGGCAGACTTGTGCCGGTCTCAGCAGTGCGCGACCTTCCGTTCAACTCCACAGTTTTAATCTCACACTAAAACCGCCACAAAACAGACTTGAGTTAGTGTCCCATCAGCCTATATACTTGTATGTGTCATTATCCTGAAAGTGTACAGCAAGGACAGACTGTACCACATAATGATTACTTCCTTGTACAATTGTTTACTATATGGCAGTCAACAACAGTTCAATGTTACTTTTAACTACAACCGCAATATATTGAAATAAGAAGGAGGAAAGGCATACAGTATTGAAGCTGTGAACAATAATATGAAGACCTGAGAAATTATTGTAGAACCCAGTCTTTCTGGCACGTTTCAGCACCTAATGGCAGTTGTTGACGTCAGGAAGTTCGAAGTTCGGATATCCAGCTATATTTCAAAAGAGCAATTTCAAAACCCATTTACCTGCCATTTTCTGTTACCAAATGATAGTATCAGATATTCCTGCAAACCTCACGTCAGGATTCTAGATCCACCAAATGCTGAGATGAGCTCTTTTACCGTTCATCTGTCTGTTCAGTCTATTTTTTTTCTCAAAAGAAAATATCTGTAGCCGCACACCAAACTTGGGATATTTTATAGTTATGAATGCTGATTCGAAATGAAATTACTGAGATTAATATAAACAACGAACTATGGCAAATGCAGCGTACAAATAAATAAATATTGGAATTTCCGTCCAGAAATATTTGCTGAAATGTCTAAATGTCAACTTGACCTACTCTGTAAGTTGACTTTGACAATCTGTCCCAGAAGCCGCTCAAATCCAGCCTTCTCAAGGTCACGGTCAAGGGCTTTAATCTCCAGCACTGGAAAGGCAAAATACATTATATTTACAGAACATTTTTTAACGTTCTTGTTTTTCTTTTTTTATTTCTTTGACAAGCACAGTAAAAAATATGCTTAACTGTCATTGCCTACAGGAAAATACTTGTCGTCTCTCAAAACACCAAACATGTTAATAAATAAATACAATTGTCCTTGGCGACCTCATTCCTTGTTTTTAATGTTCCATAACATGTCGTCTGACAGGTGATCTTACCTCTCTACAAAGGGAAGATTTTTGTGGGGTTTTTTTTTAGGCATATTGTATACTTCTTTAATCCCATTTTGGGAAATTTGCCTTTGTGTCATTAAAGCCGAGTTACAACTGGAGGAGACATGTCGTCGCCACAGTGCAGAGAAGGTCGGCGTTTTTTTTTGTTTTTTTTTTGGGGGGGGGGGGTGGGGGGAGGGGGTGGGATGATAGGGATGAATTTTATTTAATTTTGATCCGGTGCGGCCTGTTCAGCCTGGTCTTTTCGATTTCCAACTACCAAGGTATCTTTAACGTGCACACAGGATGCCCGACTTTTTCGTCCTTATCCAGAAGACTAGGTGCTCCATCCTACCTCCCATAGGATCAGGGACAGGAAAATATTAGAAAAATCCCAAAATACCAACATGCCGGCACCGACCGGGATTCGAATCCGGTATTTTCCGCATGAAAAGAGAGCACCTTGGCTCTAGAACGGTGATTAGAATTATGTCAAGGTAACGGTCACGATATGATGAAGGTGTTGAAGTATTCCAGTAAACTAAGGATGGTAGTAATGACTAAGATGGGCCTAACAAAAATATGACAGTGTTGAAGTAACGGCTACACAAAAAGGGGAAGACTTACCGTAGGAAGCGTTCTGACAGGCGAACTTCATCATGTCCATCCATCGTAAGCCTTGCCAACTTTCCTCGCAGTATGCACATCGGCCTGAACGATTTGGTAAGGGGAACACAGGGGTGGGGGGGGAGGAATAGAGAGTGGACAGTGGTCAATGGTCAGGTAACTGTAGCACTACAACATAGTTAAAAAGGACGGTTAGCGGTATGTGCTATCATTTGTGGGCACAAACTGCTCAGTTATGGTTATCACCTTTTCAAAAAAAATGTATGAAGACCTGCTGACCACAGTCAAGAAAAGGAAGCTCAGATGGTATTTGCATGTGACAAGATCAGATGGACTCTCTAAGACCATACTACAAGGAACAGTGCAGGGGAAGAGAAGACGAGGCAGACCGAGGAAGAAATGGGCAGATAACATTGCGGAATGGACCAAGATGAGCTTTCCTGTAACCCAGACACTCGCCCACAACCGCCACAAATGGAGCCAGCTGGTGCAACGTTCATCACTGCCAAAAAATCGGCCAACTTTCTCTAGTCTTGCTTAGATTCCAACAGCCCATCAGATTGCTGCCTTTTCGTCGTCTGTTCAAGAACTTACAAATTACAGCGCTTACTCACTTACTCTCTTGCGGTGTTATTCTAGAATTCGTCACAGTCATAACACAATTGCCAAAGTCATTTTTATATAATTTTAAGGTCGGGTCTAACGTCCTTGATAAAATCAGGTTACTTTATTTTGTGTAATGAAAAACATGAAGTTTTGTATCGACCCTTTAAAGTCTGAATTTTGACACCCCCTACTTTTGCGCAAGTAACAAGATTTACAAAGCAGTGATACTTTCCTCGCTCTCTTGAACTGTTAGAAAAATGATATTTAATGTGTTAGGAGACGCAAATTTAGTCCCTGAGTAGGAATGTAAGCTAGAGTCTGTCCTGATAATAATAGTATATTCTACTTACTTTCTAAACACTGACAGATTTGTTTCTGGCTGTCGCAAAAGTTGACCAGTTGACCACTGCGGTTGTAATTTTGGTAGAACACAGTACATCGTTCATCTGTTCATGAAGAAAAGGGTAACATTTCAACAAAAAAAAACAACAAACAAACAAAAAATTCGAGGATGCAAAAGAAAGAGCAGTTGACGTGGCTGTGGTAATTAAAACTCTTTCCATTCGCTACCAACAACAGTATTTCTGCTTTAAAAGTATCACAGCTTTCAATAATTCTTCAATCTTCATGCGCCTGGACTCATACTCTCCCTCTCCCCCCTTTTATCTGTTGCCCACTCCAATTATTGAAATACTAGCTGAGGTCCCCGGCCCTGCCCGGGATAAATCGGTTTGAATATTGGTTTCGGTTCTGGGTGGTTATTATGGACCTGCTTCATCTTGCCTGTTACTATTTGTTTATTTTATTTTTGTTTGTTTGTTGTTGATAAGTCTTACTGCTCTGCCTTTGTGAGTTGACACCCTGCGCATCCCGTACAACAGCATTATTTGCGCACGGGTTAGTGCGTTTGATAGTGAACACATCGCAGGAAGTGATAACGAAACCTTAAAATGGCGAACCATGACTCGAAATAGATCTAAATGATGGCGAAACAATAAATTTCCAATAAAAAAAACTACACCGATTTGAGACTTCTATTAAAAACTGTGCACCCTTACATCCATTCTGATGCACCATTTAAAATTTGAAGTCTGAGTGTTGAGTGGTTCAGAAGCCTTTTGCAACGAAAAATCTCAAGTCCACAAATATATATAGTATAGATAAATATGCATAGCAATACGGTCAACAACAATGTAGCATCTGCTGCAAGCTACCCCTTGCCCTCCTCCGTTTTTCTTGTTATACTGGTGACTGAGCGTGTGTTCACTTCTTTTTTTCTTTAATTGTTGACGTTCGCCAGAGTGTACTCCGTGACCTTATCCTCCCTTCCTAGTGAGTAGTTGTTGGGTGATAGTAAATATTAGTATGTTCCCGAACATTCGATAACGTTGTGGATAGAAGTTTACGCCAGATTTGGCCTTGAGTGATGTAACCTGGTGACGTATTGATACGTGATTGGTTAGTTTGTGTGTTCGGGCGAGGGCAGAGGTTACGTTTATTTCGGGAACTTTCTGTAGAAATGTCTATATGGACCCATGTGAGTGGTTGGTCGGTGAGTAAGTGAGTTTTCCTTTCCGTGTGGCGTAAGATATTTAGTTGTTCGCTGGTGCCTTCCTAGTATTTTATTGATAAGATACAGTTATTAAACTTTAATATTATTTAATCGATCGTCGGATCTCGTGTTTTTTATTCTACAGCTGTAATAGTTTCGTTTTCTGAAGGGTTCTAGTTAGATCAACTAACTCCCCCCTACTATAACGTGCTAGAACCACCTCAGCTGTTACAAACAACAATATCAACAACAAAGAAAAGTATGAAAAGGATGAGAACACTAAAATATTATATTAAGTACATTCATGAGTTGAAATATACTGCATACATTGTCGCTCTGCGAGTCTCGAAGCTCCGAATGCTCGCTAGTCCTGAATTACTGTTGAAGGGAATTAACTCTACAAAATATGTAACAATGGAGCATGACATTTTGATTGCTTCCCATTATTAATGGTTAAGCTGGAACAGACATAAAGTCATTAGGCAGTCTACAACCAGAATGATGTGTGTGCTTTCGTAGTAATTTGTATCATACAGCGTGTTATTCCACTACCGCTGGGCTGTCCAATCTTTTCTGCACGAGAACCACAGATGTGAGATTCCGACACACCGTGGGTAGGGGTAGGACTACAAATGTTGCAAAGCTTAACCTGGGATTATAGGTACAGAAAGCCTGGAATTGTCGAAAGAATTTACGGAAATAACTTAGTTTTTACTTATTTCGGCTATATAAAAGTGAGATTTGTTCAGAAAAACAGAAGAAGTTTGTTGGCCGGGCCAGATAAAAGTCTCCGGCCCGAATTGTGGCCCGGGACTGGTCTAACGAGGCCGTTTTTCGTTGATGATTATCTATTTTCTTGTTTGTAACTTTTGTCTCCTCAGTCAATGGAAATCCTGTATCGATCAGCATTTTTTTTTATAAGGAAAGATAACAGGATATAAAAGATTGAAACCTAGAGACGAGAGTTACCGTACCTGGGTTATAGTAGTCAAACACTTGAACTTTGGCGGGCTGGATGTTGTGGGCCACGTGGACCTGGCGGGCTCGGAACTTCATACACACTGTGTCATCTTTAGAGATCTGAGTAGAGGGGGGGGGTGGGGGGTGGGAAGAAAAACAGAAGTAAATATATGGCAAATTTAAGTCCTACAAGACAGCATGATAATTCCTATAGCCAGATTTCGGACATATTCTTCATTTCTCTAGAAATATTAAAACGGAACTCCATCCTCCTAAGTGACCTACTTACCAGATGCCCCCCCCCCCCCCCAGCCTGCCACACCCAAAGAGATGACCAAGGCCCGTTTTTTTTTAAATTCTAGAAACATCATTTATTAAACTCTTAATCCCCGCCCTCTCCTTTTCCTCTTAAGCTCAGACAGTTAACAGCGTTAACAGACAGACACACAGACAATGTGGCAGAAAGAAAACGAGTATGTTGCCAAGCCTTGCGTAAGCAATAATACAGTAACGCTACACTAAAACGTAAAGGAAAAGGAAAGACAGATCTTTGTGAGGCTTTGCAACATACTTTTTCTTTTTGCTGCTTAACTTTCCTTCAATCTTCGCTGCAACCCCCAAAGATTTTCTGTGGTTTTGTTAGTACCGTCGGTGTGAAACGAGGGAATACGGAGAAATCCAGTGTAGGTACAGGGGGTGGGGGAAGGGGGGAGAGACTCAAGTAGTTCTGCTCTTTGTAAAGCGCTGGGTAATGAACCAAATGCTATGTTTAACTGAGCATTGGAGCTCACAATCATATAACAACAGTACCAGTAGATCTGACCAAGAGATTACAGATAATAAAGTAGGTCAGACATGGAACTTGGTGTAGATGTACTCACTTGTTCCAGATACAACACAACGGATCTCTGAGATTTCTCGTAATGATCAATCTTCCCTCGTAGCTTCAGCTGTGGATGAGTCAGATAACTGTCACATTTATTAGTGTTGTTGTTGTAGCTGTTGCTGATGGTGATGGTGGTGGGGAGGAAGATGATGATGGTGGTGGTGGTGGTGGGGAAGGTGGCGGTTTGATTTGATGGTGGTGATAAAGGTGGTGATGACAATATCGTGGTGGTGGTGGTGGTAACGGTCATAACAGTGACGATGATGTTGTTGTGATGGTATTTTGGTGGTAGTGGTGATGATGATGATTAAAGTTTGTTGTTGTCGGTGGTGGTAGTGATGACGATGGTCTGGTGGTGATGATGGTGATAATGATAATGAAGTGTTAGCGGTGGCAGGTGCTGTTGCAAATATTAATGGTGGCGGTGGTTAATTTAGTGCTGTGCTTTTGAATGTGGTGGTGGTATGCTGGGGTTGATGCTGTTGTTCAGCGGTGAAATTATTGCATGGATGGAATCGTGAAATCAGTTTGAATCTACGCCCTCTACTACCTATCAGTTATCCAACTCGGCACTGCTCCGTAGGGAACCAGTACTAGTACTAAATGACGAGCATGAAGAGTGCTTTACTCACAGTTTCTAGGTCATTGTCCACAGGGGTGTAACCAGTAAAGAGGCCCACATCTACTACTGACATACCTGTGTTTCTCTCTCCTAGGTATCTGTCACAAGTGTAAAGTTTCTAGTTTTGACAACAGCAAACAAAAAATGCACCATCTAGTTAAAGCCACGACAACTTGAAAGCTTGCAATGTCTTTCCTTTTCATTAGCGTTTATTGTATCGTATCTGTATTTTTTCCTACGCGAGGCTTTGCCACATGCGACTTTTTGTTTTTGCCATATTTTGACTTCTATATCTTAAATAGTGTTGGCATTATAAGCTGAAACATCTTTTGCCTCATTTAAAATAGGAAAAGTGACCAAAACTATGAACGATTTCGTGTATAACGAAACAAAAGAAAAAATGCTGATGGCGCCATGACGTGAGATGTACGGCGTTACGATGACCACGCCCATGCTCGACTGACATTTCCGTGTACTGACAGTAAACTGTGTCATGACACTGACCTGACGCAGATTTCCACACAGATGACTGAGGCACTGTAAGCTTTGACCTCCCGTTTAGACCGACCACCTGATCTACGCGGTCGGCCAATCTTTGAGCCGAAGAGGATACTGGTGGGGTTTGACCTGTGCAAGGAGAGGTGGTGGTGTGAGTGATTTTGGTGACATTTTGGCCATAATGGTAGCAGTGAGTAGTGCTTGAGAATGAATACTATAATGACAGGAAATGTCGCCGCCCTGGATTAATCATTGGACAAACAAATAAAAAATATGTGCTTAAGGCATCCAGGAAAGGGTTTGCCATATAGACTTGATGAAGAACTAATTGTGAAGAACTATTATACAAACCACAGAAAATCTGTGGGTTCGCAGCAAGGCTTAAAGTCAAAATTTGGGAAAAAAGGAAAAGTTGTATTAGAAAAGCCTCGGGGATGAAATAATATAGAAATGATACAATAAAACACAAAGGATATACCGAAAGCTGGATTTGTCTTCCCTATTCCTTTGAATTTTACTGTATCGTTTCTGGACTATTTCTTACGCGAGGCTTTTCTAAATACAGCTTTTCTCTTTTTGCCATACTGTGTTTATGCTCTGTTCCTGCTTTGCATACATGCAGACTTGTTACACCAAATTATTTTGAGGGCTTGATAAAAAACCTTGGAATCTACGCAAAAACGATAGACTTAGGACAAAACTTTAGTTACCTTTTTGCTGTATAATTTAATTATACTGCTGTACCTAAATTTCCACCTTAATATTTCTATTTACAACGATCATTTTTTTTTCTCAATATCTTTTCTTTATCCCACTTTTCTCTGGCGTATCTATCTCTTTCCTCCCTCGTATATACTTCTTTCACCGCTCTTGTCTCCTTCTCCTTCGTATTTATCCCACTTCTCCCTGAAGTTAATCGCTCTTCTTCTTCGTGTTTTATCTCTTTTCTTCTGCGTGTTCATCCCTCTTCTGTCTCTCGTCTATCCCTCTTGTCACCTGTATTAATCTCTCTCCTCCCTCGTAATTCTCCATAAGCCCATTTCACCCTCCTTTTCTTAGTCTCCTTCCTTCTCCATCGCGTTTACTCTTACTTATCCTTAATTCTCCCTCATTCCTTCTTTACCTTGATTCATTCTCCTCAGCTGTCTGGTCTGTCTTCGGCGGAGTGAATGTCCAGTTCTTACCCTTGGCCTGATCTCTCCACATGATCTGTATGCGTGGCAGGATAGGAGGGAAGGTAAAATTCTCAAAATCTTCCTCGTCCTCCTCGTCGTCATAGTCTTCAGCCTCCTCACACTCCACGTCGCAGGGTTCACAGCGTGACCTGACAGTAGAAATGAGGTACAATGAGAATAGTAAGGCCATTTATCTCATGACGTTACAGTGGTTTTCAGCCCTCTAATTTTAGAAACGCAGATATAAATTAAGGACGGTAGCTGAAACATTTTAAACTCTCTATCAATTAACCAAAACATAATGCAAGTTAATCTAGCAATGCTGTGTGCAACACAACAGGATCACAGTGACCGTTGGTAAGTGTAAACCAAACTTCGCCCACCCAGCCATTCATTCATCCATCCATTCATCCACCCATCACCCATCAATCCATCCATCTAACCATCCATCCATCCATCCACCCATCCATCCATCTATCCATCCATCCATCCATCCATCCATCCATCCATCCATCCATCCATCCATCAAACCACCCACAAATCCATCCATCAGTCCCTATCTCCATCCATCTATCCATCCACATCCATCCATCCTATCAAACCATCGTCCACCTATCCATCCATCCGTCCATCCATCCACTTATCCATCCCCTCATCCACCCATGCAGCCATGTCTACATCCATCCATTCATTTATCTATCCATACACACGTCCATTCACTCATCCATCCATCTATCAATCCATCCACCCACCCACCCTATAACCCATCTATCCATCCAGCCATCCATCCATCCGTCTACCCATTTACCCACCCATCCACCCATCCATCCATCCACCTGTCCATCTGTCTGCCCGTCTTGCTCCATTGGGTCCAGGTTTAGTGGTCGAAGCCATTCCCACATTATCGACATGCATTTATATCACATCTACATCAATGTACCACAGATATAATAATTATCAACCTGCTCACTTTTTGCCTCCCCAGAAGAAACTCTGGAGCAAAGTATTATGTTGATGCGTGTTGACCTTGACCTCGAACCGACACTTGTTATGATCCTCTGGTACGTTGAACCTGACCTCCACCTGCATCATCCCCACCCCTGTACCCTCAGCCTCAAAGTGAAGTTTCCCTCCTGTGGGCACCTGCAGGATTTGAACAAGTAAAGAGGGCACAAACTGGTCGTTATAGAGCTAGATCGGGGCATTCCACATTGGTCATGGTCTGCGTGAATCAGAATTATTTGTTTTATATTCTTCTGTATTGATTTTTTTGGTGTTCTGTTTTCATCATAGCTCCGTGAAACATTATTGGGGAGTTGGTAGTGGCATTCTTTTACAGTGTCGCACAACAAACAATGTGCATTTTATGCAGGAACTGAGAATTATCAATAAGCTGAAAATTTCAAAAGACCCACTTTAGCCTTATTACAACCAATTGAAAACACTGTAGGCTTAAAAACTGGCACCTACCTGGTCAAACCATCAATGAGTAAAAAACCCTACCTACTTTGTTACAAATCAGTATGTACTAATTTCTGACCTACCTATATAAAAATGCAAGTAGTAAGTAATTACAGTTCATACCTTATTAGATTATCAATACGTAAATTTATGACAGGAAAGAAGGAAGAGGGGAGAGAGAGCGACAGAGAGAAAGAAAGGGGCAGGCAGACAAAGAAACAGGAAGACAACATGGAGAGGACTGGCATGAAGCTCGCTGACTCCTTGAGAATATCAAAGGATTGAGAGGCGTGGTCGTTAGTGACGCCCGAGATGATTAACCCGATTGCGGGATAGGTCCAGTAACACTTCATGATAATATAAAACCGTTTCCTACCTTGTTAGCTTATCAGTAAGTAACAAATTTTCCGTACCTTGGGCACAGACTTCAGCACCATGGCGTCTTCTGGCGTAAGAGAAATGGACTTTTTGAAGCGCTCGTCCACCTCCGAGCTGATGTGGCAAGTCATGTCCAGCACAGCCGAGTAGGACTTGATGCTGTATTCTGACAGGGCCTGTAGTCCTACCACTGTGTCCTGCAAGTGTACAGACCAATGGATACAAAACGCAATATCTTCAATACTTACTTTGTTCCACAGGTTTTCAAATCAGTCAGTACAACGGAGACCTGGTGCCCTATGGATTCCCAAGGGACAAAAGTGCAAGACTGATAGGAACTTACAGAAAAACTCCCAGGTCATGAATTGGATGTGCCCCCCCCCCCACCCCCCTCAAGCCGCTCCGAGATGTTAGCATGTCAGGGGTCGAATCATTAAATTTTGTTTGCTGAGAGTTTTCTCTGATATACAGATAGACATAGATAGATAGATAGAGAGATAGATAGATAGATAGATAGAAAGATAGATAGATAGATAGATAGATAGATAGATAGATAGATAGATAGATAGATAGATAGATAGATAGATAGATAGATAGATAGATAGATAGATAGATAGATAGATAGATAGATAGATAGATAGATAGATAGATAGATATAGATAGATAGAGAGATAGATACCTGTGTGGAGATGAAAGCCCCCTGTGAGTTCCGTTGCTGCAACAACCAACCAACGATGCTGGTACTGGTGGTGATGTCGCCACGCGCCAGGAAGGTCAACAGGGCATATGATGTCACCTCCACCGCCAGAGCCCCAGGTTTTCTGCTGTACCAGTAAGGTTTATCGTGACCTGTGAAGTCAGAGTCGTCCCCTGGTGCCCAGTACGTGAATCCTGGCAATGGACAATGGAACAAGTTACTTAGGAGTTAAGACCCTTAATCTAAAGACCACCCTAGCCATGGACTTTAGCGCAACTTTGAAATGAAGAAAAAATTGGGTTATAACTTACAGCTCAGGTAACCGCGCAGACTCTTCGTAACTGGCACAGGGCTCGTCCCCCTCTCCACGGTAACCCACCGCTAGCCGTCAAAGGCTTTTCGGGACTGTGTGGCCCCAAATCCTTTCAGGTCGACCCAAAAAAAACTAAACTCCTGACCGCGTGATTTTTTTCCCGTACGAGCTTTAGCAAATTCAGGAGCCAAACAGCAACACATCCCCAAACACAGGACAGCTCCAACATATCCCAGGGATTTTCGGAGACGTCCAGAGTCATATCGGGTACAGACCAGAGATTGCAGCACCCATGGCAGTGTTCGGTAGGACGAGAAATCCCTTAGCCGATGACCTGTGTTTAAAGGTCGACTGCTGCCCCGCTCCTGAATTTGCTAAAGCCTGTGAGGAAAAAAATCACGCCACCTGGCCAGCTGGAGTAAATCTCTCAACCGATAAGCTTCTCTTGGGGTCTCTCATAGAAAACGTGTGAAATGAGCAAATAGGGATGGGAGGAATCGGGAGTTTCTAAAAGGCGTAAGTGTGATTTTCAACTCTAGTAATGTTTTTAAAAAGCTTATGTTACGTGCACGTGGAAAAATGTGAGTGAACAAAACATGGATGAAGGTAAGGCGTCACATACTTTGTGGATGGCCCCTTCCCTGCTTTACATTTACACCAAATTTGCCAACACACAAAACCACTGCCAGAACTTCTTGAAATATTCAGTAACAAATGCATACCTTTCCTCGTATAACTTCTTACCTTCTGGAGAAGACTTGGCTGTGGCATGTAATCGTCTGACCAAGTGCTCTGACCAGGGACTTCCAGCCAGTGTCAGGGCATAGGCGCTGATGGCCACTGCCAGAGGTCGGTCGGTCTGTCCAAGGCGCCCCTCTATGTATTTCAAAGTTCTCTCTATAACTTCTGTGTGGTTCTGGAATCCAAGATGCTTTTAACAATAACTGAAATATCTGATAACGGGGACTGCAGTAGACGAAGGTGAAAAAAGAGTGCAGTTATTAGGGTAAAGTACAGATAATGAAGTAATAGAAATGGCAACAGAAGATAGCAAATGAAACACAATCTTTGTTACTAATAACCTCTGGCAATTGTATGATCAAGAAGAGAGGAAGGAAGGAGGGAAGGAAAGAGAGAAGGAAGGAAGGAAAGAAGGAAAGAGAGAAGGAAGGAAGGAAAGAGAGAAGGAAGGAAGGAAAGAAGGAAAGAGAGAAGGAGGGAAGGAAGGAAGGAAAGAGAGAAGGAAGGAGAGAATGAATGAAGGAAGGAAGGAAAGAGAGAAGGAAGGAAGGAAGGAGGGAAAGAGAGAAGGAAGGAAGGAAAGAGAGAAGGAAGGAAGGAAGGAAGGAAAGAGAGAAGGAAGGAAGGAAGGAAGGAAAGAGAGAAGGAAGGAGAGAATGAATGAAGGAAAGAGAGAAGGAAGGAGAGAATGAATGAAGGAAAGAGAGAAGGAAGGAAGGAAGGAAGGAAAGAGAAGGAAGGAAGGAAAGAGAGAAGGAAGGAAGGAAGGAAGGAAAGAGAGAAGGAAGGAAGGAAGGAAAGAGAGAAGGAAGGAAGGAAGGAAGGAAGGAAAGAGAGAAGGAAGGAAGGAAGGAAGGAAAGAGAGAAGGAAGGAAGGAAAGGGAGAAGGAAGGAAGGAAGGGAAAGAGAGAAGGAATGAAGGAAGGGAAAGAGAGAAGGAAGGAAGGAAGGAAGGGAAGGAAGGAAGGAAGGAAGAAAAGAGGAAGTAAAGGGAGAAGGAAGGAACGTTTAATTGTATAATTAACAGAATAAAAGAATGGTCTAAGGCCAGGTTTCGTCAAAATGGAGAAGACGATATGAGTGTGGACAGGCTGGACTTTCCAAGCTTTCAATGGACTACTCTTTTATTAGATCATAGGCAGCACACACTTACAGTTTTCAAGCAATGGCAAATAGGGGCAGCAGGTATGTTGTATTTAATCTAGGAGAAAATATAACTCTCTAATGCTCAAATCTACAGTATCTGGCCCCTTGGGCAGGGGATTAACTACAATTTGACAAATTGAAATTTTGACAGTGACAAATTGTCTCCCCATTCAAAGTCAAGTCCTGTGTCCATTCTGGCAGGAACTGTCATATTTGGCAAAATTATAATGACAGTATGAAATAATGTCTGCCCGATGGAGCGACTGACAACAAATGGACGAATGAATGAATGAATGACCTACCTCTCCTGGACAGTCACATTCCATCAAGGCGACTACGATGTAGGAGGCGTGAGACACGTCACCATTGATACCACCCTGGAATAGACCCGATTTGTGTAATCTGCCTTGGGGGCTAACTTATCAGATTTTCAAATTATATGACAGCCTTCGGACCTTCTTATTTACAATGCCTTGATAGTGAGCACTGTTTCATTAATTCTTTTTAAAAATAGGTTCACTTTAACATCACATTTATCTATCAATAAAATCTACTTATCTATCTATCTATCTATCTATCTATCTATCTATCTATCTATCTATCTATCTATCTATCTATCTATCTATCTATCTATCTATCTAAAACATCAATTTATCTATCTATCTTTCTGTCTATCTATTTATCATCAATCTATCTATCTCTCTATCTATCTATCTATCTATCTATCTATCTATCTGTCTGTCTGTCTGTCTGTCTGTCTGTCTGTCTGTCTGTCTGTCTGTCTGTCTGTCTGTCTGTCTGTCTGTCTATCTATCTATCTATCTATCTATCTATCTATCTATCTAAAACATCAATCTATCTATCTATCTTTCTGTCTATCTATTTATCATCAATCTATCTCTATCTATCTATCTATCTATCTGTCTATCTATCTATGTATCTATCTATCTATCTATCTATCTATCTATCTATCTATCTATCTATCCATCTATCTATCTATCTATCCATCTATCTCTCTGTCTATTTATCTATCTCTCTGTCTATTTATCTATCCATCTATCTATCTATCTACACATCTATCTATCTATCTACACATCTATCTATCTATCTATCTGTCTATCTACCTATCTGTCTATCTATCTATCTATCTATCTATCTATCTATCTATCTATCTATCTATCTATCCATGCGTCCGTTCCTCCATCTGTCCTTCCGTCCACCTACGCATTCATATGTCTGTCTGTCTCTCTGCCTGTCTGTTTGAGTGTCTGATTATCAATCTACTTTTAATTTGCACAAGGCTGACTTACCAACATCTCTCTATGAGTGACCCAGACCTCCTCCTTGTAACTGCCGTCTGTGTTTTGCTGGGCAGCTATCCAGTTGAAGGACTCGCAGGTTTGGTTATGATTCACTGTCACGTAGTGTTCAGCCTGACATAGTGTCTTCATGGCAAACGCTGTCAGCCTGGACAACATAGATCAGAATTTTTTAAATATTTTTTTTCGATTTTTTATTTTTTTGCCTTTGTTTATTTTGTATACTTCTTTGATGCTATTTGGGAAATTTGCCTTCGTGTGGTTGCTGCCCAGTTACAACTGGAACAGACATGTTGTCGCCACAGTGCAGTACCGGTCGGGTTTTTTTGTTTTTTTTTGTTTTTTAATATAATTATACTTAGTAATACCAAAGATATTACATACAATAGAATTAGACAGCTAGAGCATTTAGCATGCATCGATTTCGCACCGCCACCTAGCGGCTAATGCGTGAAAGGCTTGAACAATGCTGTATTTTGCAAAGTTAGTATAGCGAAAATATTGAATTTTGTTCAACTATCGCTGTAGGTCTTTATTGAGGTCACTTATTTTGTAATTATAACTTCAATTGCGGAAGAAAATCTCTGTAGTCGCAGTAACACTGTATCAAATCTGCAAAAGCATTCTTTTCATGCAAGGGGTCATGGGCCCTGCCCCAGATCAGCGCGCAAACTGTGTGAGCGAGATGGGAAGAGAGGATTGTCTCATCTAATTGCATTTGGTATCTTTGGTAACACCAGAGAGTATAGATGTATAGAGAGAGTTCACTTCCGCCAAATCGCGAAACTAGGTCGCTGCGGTAAACAAGAAATTGAAGAATTGAAAGAGACCTTCTTCACCAAAGATAGTGCGCATATCTGTTTAGTGTGGTTTGTTCATATTTTTGAGCTCACTGAAACTATTTAGAGCCGTTTGTAAGTTCTTAGGCCCCGTGGAAATGCACAAACCGGTTTTGTTTACCGCAGCGACCTACTTTCCGCTCCATGCTAACAATGGTTTCGCAGAGCCTCCCGTGTCTCGCAGTGCAAATCGGCCAGTAGTGAACCCTTTCTATATATCTATACTCGCTGGTAACACCAAACACAATAGACTGTATCTGTATATTTGTGTCAAGCCCTCCTGCAAATCTACAACTTTGTTTTGTTGCTGTTGTTGTTGTTGCGTATTCTTACATCCTACAGGATCAAATTGGGGCAAAAAGAAAAAACATCTTTGGCCTCACCATGCAGTTGTATAGATGGCTGAATTGGCACAACAGCAGATGATAATAAATCCTTATTGCTAAATACGTCTTGACGAAATGTTATCATGCGTTAAAGGAGTACAGTATTTCAAAATACTGAACAGATTGATCAATGAACGAATTAATGAAGGTGTGAATGGATGGATGAATGAATGAATGAATGAATGAATGGAATGAATGAATGAATGAATGAATGAATGGAATGAATGAATGAATGAATGAATGAATGAATGAATGAATGAATGAATGAATGAATGAATGAATAAATGAATGAATGAAGGGCGAAGAAGGGAAGGAAGAAACGAAAGAAGCAAGGAAAGAAGGAAGAAAGGATGGAAGGAGGAAAGGGTGGAAGGAAGAAGGAAAGACAGGCAGAGGGAAGAAAGAAAGGAAAGATCGAAGGAGAGAAGGGAGGTAATTGGTTAAGAATTCCACATATTTTTTTTTAATCATTTTGTTCAATGGCTTTACTGGTTCAAATTTCCATTCTGTTACTTTTTTCTTTTCGCGATGGAGATCAATGGATCGAAAACTGGATGTGTCTTGCCTTATCCTTTGCGTTTTATTTTATCGTTTCTGTATTATTTCTTACACGAGGCTTTGCTACATAGAACTTTTTTGGCTTTTGCTATATTTTGAGTACAAAAACGACAACTAATGTATTGAGAATAATTATCTAAACAGCAATATAAAAACCACAGAAAAACTGTGGGGCCACAGCAAGGCTACAGGCCAAGTCAAAATTGGGCAAAAAGAAAAAGTTGTGCGTAGCAAAGCCCCGCGTAAGAAATAATACCCAAACGATACAATGAAACGCAAACTAAAAGAGAAGACAGAAAATGGCCGATATTTCGGCAACAGCCCTTTTCAAGGAAAAAAAAAAACAACGAAAAAGCTACATACAACTTTTTCTTTTTGCCATATTTTGACTTTGCCTATAGCCCTGCTGCGACCCCACAGTTTTCTGTGGTTTTTATATTTCGTCAATGACTTACTACTGGTCACATACCTCTTTGTACTGTATCGTGCTTCTCCGTTCTTTCCTTTGATTTTAATTTTCCAGTTTTTTCCCTCTGTTGTTGGTTTTTCGTTTTTTTTTCCCCCTTAAAAAAGGCGTTTGCCGAAATATCGGCCATTTTCTGTCTTCTCTTTTAGTTTGCGTTTCATTGTATCGTTTGGGTATTATTTCTTACGCGAGGTCTTTGCTACATACAACTTTTTCTTTCTGCCTGTTTTGGACTTTATCTAGACAGCACCAAATCCATCTACACTGCACATCTCTTGAACGCAATTTGAGACTAGCGCAGTGCAATGGCGGTGGGCGTAACAAGCTTATATGCCTATACACAGACATCAAGTATGTAAGTCACATCGTTTACTGCATGGTTCTGTGGTTATGGAAACCATCGGGCTCTAACTACTTCTGTTACTGTCGAATATGTCCATTGTTATTGCAAACTAGGGACTCCTTGGTGCCAATAAGCTGAGATTAGCGCTTATTTAAAACATGTGATCCAGTGATGAAGAAAAAAGGCGTACGCATGTTTATGTTTGTTGAATGACAAATACCAACTGCAGAAATTGTTTCAAAAAAAAAACTCTCGCTAAATATGAGTTGCTGGTTTGTTTTTTGTTGGTTTGTTCTTTTTTTAAAATTAAAAATCATGCAACTTTTTTTTTTATGTCAACCTGTCATCCAGTTTGAGTCCGACCAGGTTTTGTCACCATTAATTAAGTTTTGTCTGTGTATGGTCATATTTATATATTTACGAGGAATGTATGAAGTACAAAACTGAGGGAAGTTTCATTAATAATTCTCCCTTATACTTTGTTTTTTGTGGGGTTTTTTTTTTAAATCATTAAGTTCACCCGTGCAGCAATTAATATGAAACATTTTTGCTACATTTTTAATTACTTTTTTTTTCTGAAAATGGAGGAGGGTGAAAGGGGGTTGATCTAGTTCATTACAGGAGTCTTTTCAAATGAAAATGTGTCTGTTGATGTAGTCTACATATTGAGCCCCCACCCTATCCAGGGCAGTCCCGTTGCAGTGACCAGCTTCAGTTTACCCTAGTCACGTGACCTGTACACTGATGGCTCAGGTGGGCGCTGTGCCAGGGGATGAATCGGATGACCAGGTGAGTAAGGGGATTCGATTCCGACGTCAAGGTCAAGGTGCAATGAACCCATCCCCTATCAAGGACAAAAGCCTGCTGAAGGTCAAGGCAGGTGACAGGTCAGCTCTTTTGTCGTTCAGCCGAAGTGCCGAGGCCGTGGGTCTGACAGGTTCTGACCACAAGCAGAGCGGTCAGCGACTGCACAGGCTGCAAGCGCGGAGACCGTGTGGTAGCAGGCGGGGTGGAGCCGGTGACCTTGCTTATGTAGGTAACAGTAACAAAGGAAATTACAACGCCAGAAAAATCCGCGTCTCGAAAAGTTGTACAAAAGAATGTGAAATTCTGAAGCCTGATCAAGCCAGTGAATACCCTTGTCCTGGAGGAGAGGGCTACTCAAGTCTATATGCCGAGGTTCTCAACCACGAAGACTTTGATTTGTATCCTCACCAAGAAGTGGATTCTGAGCTTGAATCAAATGATGATATGTCTCTATCGGGAAGCACTTTATTACAAGGTCAGTCAGATGTCCACTCAGACGTCCACGCCGATATCTACTCAGAGGCCTCCAGCGCTAGTTGCCAGAACAGCACGGCCTCTTCCAGTAGATCAGCCAAATTTGATCTGGCATCGACTGCAGACAATCAGCAAAGCACGTCTAGCGGTCTCCAGACGAAAGGCAGGAATGGATACATAAAATTTAAAAACGCCGACTCTACGCAAGATGGTGACCCAGCTCGAGTCGCCCGACCCAGATGGAGTCATTCACTAACAACGCCAGAGATAGGGTCTGGGCGAGCATGTCGTCCTCTAGCGCTCCAGCATGAAGAGAGGTCAGATGTGACGGTCACCTCAGATGATAGCGAGGTGGACATCCACTCACACAGAAACCATGATATCGAAACAGTGGACGGCAGTCTGATTTCAGACATCACGTCAACCAGCACGAGAGACCTTGAAAATTCTGAGTGCAAAAGCTCGGGAAAAACAACTCTGAGCAGCATCCATGCGAAAGACAGAAACGAAAATTTGGTGACCCTACACTCGCAGGACTTTGGAGCTGTCGCGGACCTCGACATTGCTCCCAAAGGAGCTGAAGAGCAATGTGGCAACACAGCAACTCGTGTATTACAACAGCTTTCAAATTTCCCTTCAAGCGCGTGTCGTCCAGACATGGGGCTTTCCCGAACAGCCAGACTCAACTCGCGTCCTAGCTCAGCTCCAAATCGTGCCGCTGGCTGGCAGTATTTCCACTGCAATCGGGAAAATCGGGTCAAGTCAGCACGTAGTTCTGTTTTAGAAGACGCCGAGCTGCTTCCTGTCGCCGCTAAACCTGCCATCTGCCGCCTTGAGGCTTTAGAAAGAGCCCAAGACTCATCCGAAAAAGATGCCGGTGAGCTAGTGCGACCTCGAACCCCAGGGAGACTAAGCAATGAAAACGAAGCCTGCCTGCGTAAAGAGATAGAGAAGGCTGTTGTTTCTGCGTTGAGAGATGAGGCTTTTGGGGCCACGAATGGAAGCTGCGATATTTTTCAAGCTAAACAGATCAGCGTACAGTACATTGGCAATCACACCGAGGCTTCAGAGCTGGTCAGAGGTGGACAGTCGTCACGTGACGCTGAGAGTGACAGAAATTCCGGTGCAGGTAAAGAAATTCGTGAAGGGTCACAAGGAATCCGTCGCGACGATAGTCCAGCCATTTCTATCCTTAGTCTCAACACAAATACACAAGAGCCCGAGAGTAGCAAGTACGCTCGGCGTGACCACAACGACGTCATCCATGGGGACACACTTGTTGGCGGCCTAACCACGGACACTACTGGCCCTTCCACACTTGCTGGGGATTCAACACCTGTGTCGAAAATCGCTTCCAGAACGGACGCCGCAGCCTCTTCGAGTGGTGTCAAAAGTGGATCAAGGCGACAGTTTCCCAAAAGTGTCATAACATCTAAAGATGGGCTCAGCAGTTCCCCCTCAGACACCAAAGCAAGGGAAACACCCTGTAGCAGCAGTAGGGATGAGAAGATTAATCGGGTAGCTACTCAGTCTCAACTGACTAAAGACTCTGCTGCCCTTGATGCTGGAACTAGTTTGCTTCGAAAGCAAACGGGAGAGTATGTACAAGGTGAAGGCAGGCCCAGCAAATCTCGAAAGGAAACTGATTCAGAGCCCAGCCCCTTGAAAAAGGCGTTAATAAACACTGTGAAGAAGGACTCGTGTGACTCCAAAAACCAAAATGCAGTAAACTTTGAGGACCAGACCCCAACAAGCTCCAAGATAAAGCATTCAATAAAATTTGAGCAAGAGGCCCCGGCAAGCTCCGAGGTTCAAAAGTCAACACAATTTGAAGAAGAGGTCTCAAGAAACAACAAAAAACAGCAGCCAGCAAAGTTTGAACAAAAAGCCTCAACAAGCTATAAAATACAGACGTCAAAAGAATCTGAGCCGGGGCAGACAGATAGAAAACAGAGTCTTAATGAGTCCGTACCTCCGCCACTGAACCGCTCGTCTTATCTCACAAGCAAGACAAGGGGTGCCTCCTCGAAAGGAGACGCCCTAGGTAAGGTGTGCAACACCCGCATGCCTGTGCCCCAGTACCTTTCTTTTCTGCAAACATTACGCAGCAGATCGACAGCCAGGAAAGAAAGGCGTAGTATGTCCAATAAGCTGGCGAAGCTGGACAGTGTCCACCAAGGTCACTGTGAGAATACCAGCCATGGGGTCAGCTCCGACGACAATCAAGCCGATGCAGAGGATAACGGCTCGACCTCGCCGGCGTGTCCTCGAGGCCACGAAATCCCGCCGGGCTGGCGACCAGGCCAACACAGCTCCAACCCCCTGACCATCATGAGTGCTGCTTATGCGCGGCGTCACCACCGCAAAGATGTGAAGGCCCGAAGACGCAAGAGGCGTCAGAACTTACGCTTGTACCAAATGTGGCTGAAGAAATCAATAACTGATTCAGCACTTAAAAAAAGGAAAACTAAACTAAATACCCTGAGGTCAAAATCGGACTCTTCGGTCAGTCCGGATCGTGCGTATCTCAAAGGTGATGCTCTCAGCATATCCTGCTCAGACGATGATGAAGTGGAAGACCAGCGTCCGACTATAGGTAGAGACAACTTTGAGACCAAGAGAAAATACTACGAAAACCTAAAGCGCCAGCAGAAGAAACGCGGCCTTAAAGAGGGAAAAGGTGACAGCGCCGACCCCAAGATGAAACGAATTACATCCCAGGTGACTCTGTTGAAAACACTGGATGAGTTGTACAACAGTGCAAGTTCGGAGCTCGAGGACGACGCGGAGAGCACTGGGGAGCCAGCAAAGGTTGTTGCTTCCAATTCCGATACCCTGAAGCAGCAAATGTTTCTACTCAAGTATTACAAATGCAAGTTAAACCGCTATGGTAACCAAACCCATCTTGAGGCTCCAGGGATGAAAAACAACAACGCTTACGCCATACGAATTCGCAAAAACACCTCCAACGTGCCCTCTATTATTACCCATGAAAGACTAAAGTCCCTGTCTGGAGACAACCCTGGCCCAGGTGACACACGTACCGAGCAACCCTGGGAATTAGACGTGCGATATGATTCTGAACCGGGTAAAGGCTCTGCTCCCACAGGGCCCAATCCTCAGATGTCATATCCAGCCAGTTACTTACCATCGTTTCTGACATGGAAAACCGAGCCTGCCATCGAGCCCATGATGTCAGCACTCAAAAAAGAAGCAGCAGAAATTGCCAACACGGCTTCGGCAAGCATACAAACCAATGTCACTGAATTGCAAGGAACGTTAAAGGCTAGAGCACATGGAGAGTGTGTGGGAGAATCCACAGTTCAGAGCTACAACTTTGGATACACTCGCAGTCCTTCCACGGCCTCGACAAGAGATAAGCAATATTCAACGTTGCAGGAGATATTAAGACAGCAAAGATGTAGCCCGGATCGCAGATCACAAAATGCTCGCAGATCAAAGTCTTTTGACACAGATACCTCGCCCTCCAAGAGCAGCTCTCGCTTACAAAGCGCTCGCCCAAAATTGAGCCAGCAAAGAGACAGAGAAGCACTGGAGAATCAGATAAGAGGGAAAGGAAAAGTTCGGTTTGCTGACCTACCCCCACCCATCGCGACAGGTCACCAGTCCTGGGAGAGGTCAGAAGAAGACACCTGGTGTTATTCCATCAATGCCATGCTACTGCGAGCCAACAAGGCACAACAGGAATGTGATTTTGTCAAAGGGGGCAACTATAGTTATCCACGGCCAGACTCGGCCAAAATTGTTTCTCCTGTTGTGCCCAAGTCGTCCACATTTCTCAGTGAGCTGCTGAAACAAGATCACATGGACAGGAAACAAGCACGCACACGCGCCTCCAAGCTGAGCAAAAAAGTGGAGGAAAAACTCACGCAGATCATTATGAACAAAACTGAGCAACATAGACGAGGGGGTGTACATGTGGGCAGCATTCCCGTCACTGCCGTCAATCCACCTAAGGATTACCCCCGAGCGCAACCATTGCCAACGGTCCCCAACCCACCGGCATTCAAGGCACCTCCACCTGGGCCGCCATCACCGAAAATCCCGGCCCAGGTAACTCAGGCTGATTTGAAATCAGTGACAGGTCCTGGCAAAGACAAATCTTCGGCCGGTGTCCTCAAGATTCAAGTCCAGCCCTCCAAAAGGTCGGCTGACCGTGCCTGGCGCACACAAAAGGCAATATCAACTGAAACCAAGGATGTAAGTGAACAAGCCGACTTAGAAGTGAAAACTTTGCCCAAAAAGTTAGTACCTCTCCGTATACAGAAACCGCGGGATTTTACCAACCCAGACAACAGGACCCTTCCGCAAAATCCGATCAGGGAAGTAAAAGCCCAAATTTCTAACGGTCAGCCTCGATCAGCAACTTTTATGGCCGGCCCTGTACCAGGACCTCCCAAAACTAGAATAGAGACTAGAGAGACCAATTATCTACTTGACATGTATTCTGACACATTTCGTTACTACAAAAACCCACATATGGAAAAACGTAAAGCGGCTATAGTGCAAATGTTTGCAGATACCAACACAAAAGATTCCAACAACAACTCCAGAGCTCAAACTGATACAAATGCACACAACCCATGTGTTCCCATACAGCAGGACACCCTCACCTTTCCTCAATCGAGACGATTGGAGACCCCAGCATCTCCCTGTCGGAGCCTCCGAAAGTTGGAACAAAATAAACCAGTTTGGACATATCGGCCAGACGGGATGACTGACCAACAACTGGACACGAACACAGATGACAGAAGCAGCTCTCTGTGGTTTCCTTACTCCCCCAAAGGCAAACAAACGCGACCAGAGCCAGGACAGAGTTCAGAGAAGCCGTCATTAGAAGACGGCAGTCCGATCAACAGCGTTGTCAAATTCAATTTTCCAGACGCCACACAGACAGAAGGCTCGAGATGGAGTCAGGGTGAGTCATCGGTGTCTGGGTACCTGTTGCAAGCTCCCTGCCCCTCCGAGTTAGATCATAGTAGTCTTTGGCAGAGCAGCAGGTCCACCAGCCAGGTCCCTCCGACCAACGGTGTGTTATCAAGCAATGGGAAAGAGAGCAATTCTGGCTTTCAGGTCGTGGACTGGATGAGAGGGAGTCGGTCTCAAGCCAGGACAAAACCCAATACGACAGGGGAAATCGACCCAGACAAGTCATACAGTGGAACCCTCGGGCAGCAGGTATTTATAGAAACCCTGATGGACTATGGCCCTGGGTCGACCGGCAAACAGGCTCCATGTAAATTGTTCCAGCATGAAGATAAACTACAGATGTACGCTCGTAAGGCTGACGTGGCCTACAGGCATTCAGTATTTCGCAGGGCGAGCTCTACATCTGGCAGTGACAACTACAACGGCGTGTGGGTGCCGAACTATGAGATCCAAGATCAACCTGAGAATCCAGTTTGCCAAGAGAAAGCAGATATGAACACCTCTCAAGGAACAGTTACTGTCGATCAGACCGAAAATAACTTCACGTCAAACCAGTCTGACCGAGGACAGTCACGGAATGAAGTGGAGGGCAAGGTCACTAAGGGATACCCAGAAGGCCGTGAAAGTAGACAGGTGGTAAGAGAGCCTGAATACATTTGTCCGCTTGTTCACATGGGAGGAGAGTCTCACAGTACGGCGGCTGAGATCCTGCAGCAACGCCTTGAGAGAAATCCCAGGTCGCCTCTTGAGGAACACACCGATGCTCTACTGGGCATGGATATGTTTTCCGTCAGCGGTCTGGCTTTGACGCTGTCTGAGAAAACATATCCCCAGCCCAGGCGACCAAGTCTATCACCTCGTCCAAACGTCAGTTCAAGAGTCCCTGGTAAGAAATCTCAGAAAAAGAAACAAGCTAAGAACACAAAACCCGGACTCAAGCGCCTTGGGGAACACGACGCACTGCAGCACAAAATTGAAACTACAATACGGCGTATTGTGGAAGAGAAAAGGATTGAGAATGAAGCAAAAGCCCTGAAAGCGAACGTGGAGGAAGTCGTAGAGACAGCTGAACAGGCAGCTGATCATAGCAAGGAAAATGAAAAACAGCCATCAGTGACGGGCTCAACTCAAACTGTTCCAGATAAAGTTACCCCTGAGATAAAACAAGAAAGTGGGAAGGATGCCAGAGGTGTACAAAGGAAAGGTAACGAAACAGTAGATATCTTGCTGCAGAGTATGACAGAGGATCCTTGGAATCACGACAATAAAGAGGTCAGTTTCCAGTGGGAAGAACTGAAGGTTCCACCACCGTTTAAAACACAGTGGGATCCCATAGAGCAGCAGCAGCAGCCGCAGCCGCAGGAGAGCAGTGTGCCAACACCAGGGCCCTATATAATCGGCTCCTGCCCTTCGGAATACTCCACCTCCACTACCTCTATCAACGTCCCCAACAGCCCAGATGTAGATTCTCCGGTTGAATGTCCTGCCACGCAAGGTTCAAACACCACAGAGATCAGAGAGGACCTGGAAGGGGAAGCCAGTCCAGTGCCCAAGAGCCGAGTCGACATGCCCTATTCACCTGAAGTGTGTGAGGAGGGCAATACCACGTCACAAGTCTCAGATGGTTTCGAGGGACAGGGGGGAGAGCCAGAAGATGTCTTGGACGTCACACTAACAGAGCCGGAGTCTGACACGGAAGATGTCCAGTCACAAAACCAAGTAATGGCTGTATCGGGCAGTTTTGTACCAATCCCGATTCCGGGTATGGACAAAATAAATGTGGAGCAGTCTTATCTATGTCCCCCACCCCCTTCACGGGACGGAATGTGTGACTCAGTCACCACCAGGTCACCCTCAGTCTTCAGCCAGAAACTACATTCCAGTAAAAAACCCAGCCGATCGGCGATTGACCGTGACTATCTGAAGAAAATGCGGGGATCAGATATCTTGCAGGCCATTGGGACAGACAACAGCCGACTTCAAGACGGCCTGCAAGCCGTGACGAAATACAGTTGTTACATCCCAGTGTTTCAGCTCAGATCCCTGGAGCCGGTAGAGTTTACTCCCTTGGTTCTGAAAATCAACCACTGCACGTCCAGCTATACGGAAAATGATTGGTCAAAAACTTTTGGAAGTGTCCGGTCATGGACGGTGTTCTACTCGGAGGACACCAGCGGCTACATTCAAAGGTAAAATCTCTTCAGTTTTCACTAAACTGTACTGATAAAGAGCTGGTTGTTGTTGTTTTTCTTCCCAATCATGACTTGTAGTCCCTTGCAGTTATAAACTGTATAATCTTTTTAATGTTATTATTACAAGCTCCGGTTTCCAAATGAACATCCTGTCACCCTTGCTAATATTTCCCTATCTTGCATTTGAAGGTGAAAACTTAGAAATATTGGTGAAAAGAAATAAAACGATGATGGAGCCATGGTGCTTTACAGAAAATCAGAGCTGCAGTCATATCGTCCTTATAACACAGTATGGTAATGAAGGTGATTATTATTACCATTGTTACTATTACTATTATTCTACTTATCCAGGTGCACTATAAGTTAACATGTATAATGAAACACACGTTTGCAACACTCAAGCACATACACACACACACGCACACATGCACAAACAAATAAAGAAGCACACTTACAACACACCTGCACTGTAATGCATGCCATAGTATCCCCTTGGGTGTGGCCAATTTACATTTTTCTTTCTTACCTCTTGCTGTTGTAGACAGGAAATTGACTTACAAAGAGAAATGGTTGTTAAAACTCTCGGCTATGCGTGACCCACTTTTGCTTTTTCTTATACTCCACCAACCCATAATTTATCCTCCATAAACTCCAACTCCGGTCTAGGACAGAGTCAAATGACGTACACACTTAACACTTTTTTACGCACTATTTTCTTTGTCATTACACCTATCAGTAACGCTCTGGACACCAGATGAAATTTTTTCAAATGCTTTGATCATTTCCAGTTTATACACTGTTCAATGGCTACCTTGCGGTCTTTACACTCTCCATGCCACGCACGACACTGCCAACCCTGACGAACAAAACGTTGGGGCTGAGGTCAAGGCCGGTCGCTTGCAAAACTTTTCTTACGACGGCGCCAACAAGGCTTTCCTTTCTGATCAGGTCTACTTGTTTGGTGGGGAGATGCAAACTCGTGAGCGAGCCTTAGCGGCACTCGTGTCTCTGAACGACCAGCTGCGGGGGAATGAAGCTCATCACTACTTTACCACCCTCTGCGGATGGGTACCCACGTGTCTTTGTCCATCCAGGCGCGTCTGTCTCCCACCCATACACCAGAGAACCATCCAAGAGAGAACTATCCAGGAGAGCTCAAAAACGGGTCAGAGCAGCGTATCCTTCACTGGAGACGGACAGGCCAGTGTCACGGCCGAGGGCAACGCGCTCCATTTACCCGAGGTCAAAGTTACAGAACCACCGACCACTCAGGCTCAGCAAGTACCCGAAGGGGTGCCACAGTTGCCAAGCATAGGCCAGAATCAATATGAAACGGGCACTAAACATCCAGGACACACGACCACCTTTCTCTGCTTACGCTGTGGTGATGTCATGGATGGACACGTGGAACTGCCAGGTACACCCCCAGAATGCGCTCACCAAATGGTCAGATGCCATTTGTCTGACACCATCCCGACCACAGCCCTTTCCCTGGACATACTCAAAATACCAAAACCCGAGAAACCCAGTAACAAATATGCCGCCAACTGGGAGATCACAGGCACTGGCATAGCTCTCCGCCGGCATACACAGCCCATGACGAAGAAAACGCCGCAGTCACCAAGAGGAGGATTAGTCCACCGTGCGGTCAAACAGTTCCCTTACGATTTGGATGAGGGACAGCCAATTTCTATTGAGCAAAGATCTCAAAGCACGACTGAATTTAACGCCGCTAAAGAAGCACAGATCCATGCTAAGATGGTGGCATACAATAGCCTAATACCGCACGCCCGCAGGAAAAGCTGGTGGGACAAGAACAGACAGAAGCTACGCAAGCATCAGCCACAAGTTCATGCATCAGAAAATGCCAAGGAGCAAGTGAACAAAGCATCTGAAGGCACGGGTAAACCTCAGGAAGAAATGTCAGGCGACAAAGACTCAAGCAAAGGTCTTCATTCAACACCATCAGCACCTCAGTTGACACAGAAAAAGCCCAGAAACGAAATGGCCGGCTGGGATTGGATGACCAAGGCTGAGGTCAAGCCTGAAGAGGAGAAAGGCCTCATGCAGAAAAGTACGTGGAGTTCACCCATTGTCCCGCCCCCCTATCCTATATCAGCCCCTCCCACCACGACACCGGCCCCACCTGAGGGTCTGAAAGCAAAAGAGAAGCAGCAGAAAAACTTGCACAAAGCCGAGTATGAGCGACACAGGCGGAACTTGAGCCACATCAGTCACTCCTACAAATCGCCGTACTGGACCAAAAAAGAAGTGAAGCGAACCCGGACCCCGGTGTCCGATTCCGACGATGACCGCTCCTCCATCAGTCGCATCGACACCATCAGCGCTTTGAGTAGCAGCAGCAGTAGCGAGGAGTCCAGCAGTAGCGAATCCGCCTCTGACGAATCCGAATCTGACTCAGGCTCCTCGGCCACTGGTTCGGATTTCTTCACGCGTTACGCCAACAAAGGCGGACCCACCAGCATCGATGACATCTTCAAGCGGACTCTGCCCCGCCAGCGACTCCCACACAGCTTGAACGTGCTGAAGGAAGCCAAGGAGAGAGAGGAGAAGGAACAGTTAGGCTACCTGCGGGGTCGGGAAGCGCTCAGTCCTACGCCCGAGCAGAGAGACCTGGGACCGGACAGGTCTGAGAGGTCAGCCACCTTTACCCTGTCAGAATACGACATGTGTTCAGATGCGGAGGAGATCAAAGAGCTTTGGAAGGTCTGCTTCCCGGAAGTAGATTTCTGGGATCGGACCAGGAAGAAAAAATTCAAGAAAACCAAAATTTGGTCTTAAACGCAGAAATTCGAGAGTTGGCGTTTGCGTTTACAACAGCCGGTCTTACTGTTTAAAAGTACTAGTCAGTTTCTTTGTTGAAATTTTGATACAGATATAGAAAACTGTACAAAACCATTATTGTCCATAAGATTATACCACAAGCCATTAGTGGAGAGAGATCACAACTTGAATGACGTCCAGACCTCCAGTGGCAGAATACGGAAGAAATGAACTTTGAACATGGCGCTTGATTCTTTCAGAGCATTCATGTCGATGTCATATTTGGCCTTTACCTGCAAGAAATTTACGCCGTTTTCATCTCAAACCGACTTTGTAAATCACTGCGCATATACAATATTGAACGGACATTTCGAATGGCCTGGACTTGTTGCCGGCGGGTCAGATTTAAGGACAACCAGCTATTATAAAAGAAAAAAAACTGCAGGCAAACACTTATGATCTCGTTTTCTGTTGGTTTGATAGAAGATCAGAAGAGAAGAGAAAGGTATATACAATGGAATGAGCGAGCCAGGAGCTTGTGTAAGTGACAGAGTTTGAGCGTTCTTGTTTGAATAGACAATGCTCCCATGTTTTGAGCCGAGCCTTTTAGATATAGGCAAATCTACAGTGATTTTACTTAAAGATACGTTTATGAATGTTTTATATGATCTCTTTTAGAAATATTGCACTATAAGATATAATGTTGTTTCAATTTCATAATAAATATTTTGTTGAACTACAGTGAACGCCTAAGATGAATGAGTTTTAAGATAGTTCGCTCAATTTTCAACAGATTTGAAATATGCAAGGACCGAAACTCTTCAGCAATAAAAGAACACCCCGGCAGTGTCCTCGAGGAAAACGGTATTGCTTGAATATCGGCAGAAACATGTTTATTTCTAATTAAGTTTTAAGCATACTGTACGAATTCCGTTATCGGTTTTATCCCTCAATAAACCGGGGAAAATGCTGCATTTTATTTTAATTTTATTGAAATGTTTCATGACCGAACTCCTAATTTTATTGAAAATAGATTTTACTGAATTGGCTTCTATTTACTAGTGAACATTCTACCGGAGTGAGCTACTCCAACTTGTGTTACAGAGATGAAACTGAGGGAACAGTAGAAGCCCTAGCACAATGACTCTCTTGGTTGGTTTTAGAGTGAGATGAGGACAATGAAATTAAATGGGGCCCCGCGCACTGGTGGCGCTGAATAGTCTGTTCCCACCAGAGATATACTACATGAGCTAGATAGACTGGCACGTGGCGGCAGACTGAGGCCGCTATGCAGCCATTGACTTTGTAAGGCAACATCACTCGCGGTGCAACGGGGGCCGATGAATGAGAATAGAAGTATGAACAGAAAGTACTGGCATTCAAAGTCTGGTGAAAGATCACTTTCGTTTTTCAATCTCATGTAGGCTACCGCTTTCCGCTTTCCGACAGTATGTTTATATTCGGCTGAGTCACTTCCGCCTCACAAAGTCAAGCGAAACTCCCCACGGTGGCCTCACCTCGTGCGAGAGCGCACCATTGCACCAGTCTATCTAGTTCGTGTAGTATATCTATGGTTCCCACCCCCCACTTGATTCCAAAGACGTTCAAACCTGAGTCAAACATACCACAGGCTTGAGGCAATACCATATCTAAACATCGACTTACCAGGTGCTGGAGTCAGCATGAGGCCAGGTACCGTAAGATGAGTCTGGTTTGCGGAAGGTCATTTGCCTGGCCACACCTGGGGAAGAGAGAGATAAAAATCACGGTTAGTTGGATGTCCGTCTCAAAATCTCAAATATTTTCCAGTGCATACCTTAATGGATGTCCGTGTCAAAAGTTCTCTTGTCCTCACCATTTTTTGGATGTCTGCCTCAAAAGTTGACTTGTTATAGCCTTCTTGGATGTCTGGCTTAAAAGTTCTCTTGTCTTACCGTGTGGATGTCTGTCTGTGCTAAAGGTTTTCTTGTTCTTGCCTTTTCAGATATCCTTCTCAAAAGTGTCCTTGCCCTTATCTTGGATGTCTGTCTCAAATATTTTCTTGTCTTTATCATTTTGGATGTCTTTCTTAAGTTTTGCTATCTTACCTCATTGGATGTCTGTCTCAAAGTGTTGTTGTTTTTTTGTCTTTACTTACTTATGTCTGCTGGATGTCTGACTCAAACATTTTCTTGACTTAACTCTTTGAATGTCTGTCTCAAAATTTTCTTCGTCTTGACCTTTTGGATGTCTATCTTAAAAATGTCCCAGTCTATACTTATGTTTTCTTGTTCGAATCTTGAATGTCTGTCTCAAACGTTTCCCCAGCTTTACCTTTCTGGATGTCTGTCTGAATAAACGGTTACTATTTGTTCTTACCTTGACGAATCAGTGTGATCGCCTTTTTCTCAATAGCCGCCGACAGACGCCGCGTGGCCTGTAGATAGCGCGTCACAAAGACATTGGGAGCCAGATAGATCAGGTTCTGCTCCCCACATCCCGTGGGCAGCCGCAGTAGTTCCGTCACGCCCTCTATCAGCACCTGTAGAGTCGGGCCCAGCAAGTCACCTGTACGGAAATAACTGAAACATTTGGACTTTGGACACTGAAAATGGTAGAAACGATGGAGTGGAGTTTTCTTTCTTTTTTTTTTTTTAAATGTCTGAAAACACAAAATATTCACTGCATTTCCATTGTCGTACTCGTCATCATACGCATTGTATAAAGGCAAATGAAGTCCGGACTGAGACAGACACAGCGTGAGGCTGTGCGAGCTATTGCTCTGAATTAAAATTAGGGTCCAATTTACCGGTGCCTGAAATTCAGAAATCCTGTTTGGTATTCGGCACTCTAAGCAAGCAACCGCTACAAAACGAATGGGACTCAGGAGAGATAACGGCGTCGATTCAGTGCAAGAGGTGAATATCTGCATTTTACAAATAAGGAGATAATCACTTCTTAGGCTGGCCCGACGATGTTTACACTTTGCAGACCAGAAATTGAGTGGGGGGAGGGGGGTGTCAGAGATTGTAAAACATGAAAGTGAGAAAATGTCCTTTCCAACACTGAAAGATTGGGGGGGGGGGGGTGAAACCAAACATTTGATATTTTCCTGTACACTTTTACTGGCCGGGGAGCTGTAAACAAGGGCGATAAACAGTAGACATTTACTGTGAAAAGTGGAGATTGTCTCCCATTTCCTTTGCCTAACAGAGGTCAACTCCGGAGCTTGAGATCAATACACGCTGTTCACGCATTGTCCTTGCAAGAGAACTTTTTTCTCTTGGCCACTTTTCCATCTTTATAAAAATTTGTTTTCTTTTCTTTTAGTCCAAAAACAAACAAACAACAACAACAGCAAGAACAGGAAAGATATTTTACTACAAATTTATATCACAAAGTCTGCATATTTGTAAGAAGGATGCTCCTATGGGCTTAGGTAGGCCTCACTTTTGTTCAACCTGGCCAACAAAAATTTAATTACTATGAGAAAACATCTTTGTCATTTTTAGTTCATGGGACAAAGTTCTTTGAGATTCATGCCGTGGGAGATCCCAGGAGAATGATTCAGAATTAGATAAGTGGCCAGGAGCCTTGTCAGGTCGGGGAGTTGACCCCGAAGCTCATCAATGAAGTACCGAGACTTTATTCCTTGTTTGTTCCAAGCTCCACTTTTTGCACAACCTAGAAATTCGACATCCTACGTTAGGGCTTAAGTATATTAAGATTAACAGAATAAATCAGAACTGTGACATACCGGTACCTTGATAAATACCGCAGTGCATTTTAGTCAAGTGTCAAGGTATGGATTTTTCGTACCTTTTCTACATACTAAAAGATCTCCAGTTTTTCAGAGGATGGAGATAGAACAGACAAGAACTGAAATGGCAGTATGCATGCTTAATTTGGTAATCTATCGCAGGGGTGGTCAAAGTTGCTGAATGTAAGTGCCACATACGATCTCTCTCTCTCTCTCTCTCTCTCTCTCTCTCTCTCTCTCTCTCTCTCTCTCTCTCTCTCTCTCAGGTGCCTTGCCGACTGGCGTGGGCGATCATGGACCTCCAACCCTCTCTGTAGCGTGTCTCTTTCAGCATTTCCGATGGTTTTCTGATGTCCATTCTGTCAGGCTGTCCAGCATTTTTTCCCTCCGTCTTCCCCTGCCTGTTCTTCCATCAAGCCTTCCCGTTGTCACCAAATTCTCGACTTGATTTTTTTCTCATGATGTGTCCAATGAATTTTGCTTGCCTTTTTGCGTATCTTTGTCATGAATTGTCTCGTGTGTTGTTGTGCTTCTCTCGTGACTTTTTCATTGGTTTTCCTCGCTGTCCATGGTATTCTTAACATTCTCCTTAGCAACCACAACGATCTCCACTGCCTCTAATGATCTCTTCATACCATCGTCAACTGTCCATGCTTCACAGCCGTAAAGTAGCACTGGTTCAACATATGCTTGTAAGATTACACATACGATACACTTCAAATTTTCGAGAGCCACAAAATATGAACAGAAGTTAACACACGTTTTTATTATCACAGGCACATTTTGCTACAAAACGTTTATATAAATATTAAGAAATACATGTATGCAACAATATTTACCCATGTATGTAGTTTTTTAAAATGTTAATTTCTATTAGTTTCAGTTATAACAGAGCACACATACACTGTATATTTTCAAAATCTTGCCTGGTGATTGTTTTACCTACCGTGGACCTATTAAATACGGTAACAAATTACGGGAATAACTGAAAAAAAAAGCGTGCGAATATCATAAACAAGTTAATCTGACGAGATCAGAACATGTTCATTATGCCTGGGTTTTTAGAGGAAATGATTGAGCTAAACCGCTTGACCCAGTGATAATATAGGCTTGTAAAACTCTTACAGTATGTTCAACTGTGAACAAATCAGTGTGGAGGGCCAGAACAAGTATTTAAGTCCTTGAATATTTTTATTAACCATGTACATTAAACTTACCTTTGAAAACAGTGGGGTTTCAGTTTATACCCAGCGATAATTATAAAGCCTGAAATTCTTTCTTATTTACATATTAACTGCGATGAGGAAAGAGCTCAGCCAACATATTTCTACGAGCCGCACATTGAAGATCGGAGCCGCATGTGGCTCGCGAGCCGCGGTTTGGCCATTCCTGTTAATGTATTACTGTAATACCAAGTGCCCTTACAACAGCTAGAGTGGTGAGAGACGTATGTGAAGGCTACAACTCACCCATGGCGTGCACGGTACAGCTGTCTGTGTCTGGAATGACCTCCTGAGGAAGGTCAAGGTCGAGTTCCACGCTTTGTCTTTTCTCTGCCACTCGCACTTCGTCTGGCAATGATCAACAAAAACAGCCAAAGTTGTCGGTGGTCAGTGAAGGTTATGTAATAACATAGCGGAGTGAATGAAACAATGATTTTTAAAGAATTTGCTTGGTCCTACCAACGCCAACAGGTACGAGAGAAGTGAAAGTTACTTGAACCGATGGAAACCATGTCGGATTCAGGATAAATGCAAACTTCCGGTCTCCTGCAACTTCTTCAGTTATAGACACACATCAAAAAAAGATAGAAAAAAAGACACACTTACAAATTTTCAGGTTAATTAATGAATGGACGAATGAATAAATGAATGAAATGAATGAATAAAAAAAATGACAGTGTGTGAAGTAATGAATTGATTGGGGACATAATTGGATAAACATTGGTGATGACAGGCATTGTTTGAAAGAGTAAATAAGTGGTCTCCTTATTAATTGAGAGACTGAAAGAAAAATAGGGACAGGCATACACGGAGGGAGATATATACTCAGGAAACGAGGAACGAAAGAATAGAAACCGGAAAGAAAAGACGGATAGAGAGAAGAATGAGAATAGGGACCTGGGAGTGCAGAACGGGGAAATTATTCTTTATTTACGTAAGGACTACTTTTTTTAGAAGCAATAACCACAGTCAGTATAAAGATTTTTCTTTAACCTTTTCAAGACTGATCCTGCAGACTCGTGAACAACCTATTGCCAATGGACACGATATTCTGAATTCCCATTTTTACTCTTTTATGTAATGACAATACCTAATTAGTAAAAGTTATAGCCCACAATATTCAATTTTGAACGTCAAACAGACAAAATGATGTTCATTCAATTCGTGAAATATAAGCGTCAAAGGTGGGCCAAAACGAAGTTAGTAAACATTCTAAATGAAGACTTTTCTTGTTTGCCGGCCTTGTATTAATATTAATAAGGAAATAAAAAAGAAAACAGATAGAAATACATGCTGAAAGCACAATTTTAGAAAAGTTTCAAGTAGTACCTTTTTTAATATCATGTTCTTTAGCGACTTTTGGGATGAAAGAAAAAATTGAACATTTCTTTCTTAGCTTCAGTAACTAAAGTATGATAAGACAAAGAGTCTGTCGCCCACTCACTTTTCAAGGAGAAAGAATGGTTTGATGAACGACTACGGAGAAATCTCTTCCCACTGGGGTCCAACATCACAGATACTGTGTGGATTTTCTCCAGACCTTCACCCTGAAAGATAAGAGACTGGTGTACAAAATAACTGAACTGAAGTCCTCCGGAAACTATAAATCTTCGACTCCAAAATACAGAAATTAGAACCGTCACTGGGCCCACTGGATTTGTTTGTTTGTTTCATTTACACAATTGGACAAGACATGTAACTCGAATTTGTGAACAAGAACCAATCAGGCTTGTGGCATTAGTAAAAACATGCAACCATTGACTCTTGGCAGGTAGATATCTGGCCTCAATGTCTTCTGTACCTGACCCTCGAGTTTTACACACTTGGACAATGAGCTTTACTATTTGTCTTCAGAGTCCCATACCGACCTGTCCCGTTAGTGCAATGTTTTGGTATGAAGCTAAAGAAGAATCCTTGAACTAAGTCTTCTGTCAGTAACCGCCACAGTAACCCAACTATTGATGCACACTACCTTAATATTAAAAAAAAAAAAAAAATCTTTGGAGTGCCGGCAAGGCTTTAAACAAAGTAAAAATGCCGTGGAACGAAAAGGATGTACGTTGCAAAGTTTCACGTAACACGTAATACAAAATCAATACAACAAAACAAAAGAAATAATAAAAAACACTACAGTAAAACATAAAATAATGTGTTTCTTTGCATCGTTTTTATATTACTACCATCAGATGCCGAAGCTCTGCAATATCATTTATCCTTTTCTTAATATCATCGTTAATACTTTCACAGGTCATTCATTTCCCACTACTGGGTTTTCACGAATTGGTTTTTGGGAACTGTTTTATTTTTTGCACAACCGCCACACTTACCACCACCCTGAGAGTCTTCTCCACGGCGTCCCGGCCCCAGGAGGAGAGGGCCATGACGTTAATCTTGAACTCTCCAATCTCCAGTGGCACGATGGGAAAGTACGCGGACGCAGCATCGTTGGGACCAATCTCCAGCTTGACCGCCTTGGTGGTTTTCCCAGAGTGACCCGAGTAGCACACCCCGTCTACAGACTGCAGCACTACGTTGACCTGTGGACAGTGTCATATTAGGGGTTATCCCGTAAACTACCTAATCCTTTGGGCGATTTTTACACCTCCTCCCCCTACCCCATGCACGAAACTATTCATCCATTTGGTCTCAACCCCCCTCCCCCCTGTACAGGCGTAGGGCCATGAGAATGGTGAATATCCACTCCTTCACAGTTTCATCAAAACATAATATCGTCGAGAATTTGCCATATTGTTGTATCTGCATTTTTGCCTTTTCGAGAAAATGGGTATTGAAGTTTGGTCGGCAAAAGGGCCAAAAAAGCAGAAAACATTACATCACAAATACGTATCTCGTAAGGTTGTTAACCGATTGGAAATGACGCTTATTTATAGCCTACATTATGAAATTAGGAGTGAGAGAACCATTTTCATGACAAAAGCTCAAAATCTGCCAAGTGTGGCATACAACAAAATGGCAAATATCCCATGATATTTGGGCTGGCTGTTTTATCTCTTGGTGCTCCCTCTTTCTTTCTCTTCTTCTTCTTGCCTTCACGTCCTAATTTCTTTACTTGTAATTCACAGCCCCGCTCCCTCGCCGCCCCCCCCCCCACCACCAACTCTCCATATATTTCAGCCCACCCCCAGCGTACGACGTTCTTCAATGATGGCCCTCGGGGTTGATAACAGCATTTTTCTTTTTCTTTTTTAGTCTTTCATACAAAACCTCTGCAGCTTGCAGTGCAGAAATTTAAACACTCATCTCCAAAAAATGATTTTTTTTTTAAAAACTATGCGTATAAATGATTAATTAAACAGTTTTCCTAACACAGAACATTCGGGTGCAAAGTTATCATCAAAAAGGAGTTACATCAAAGAAGTCAACAACAACTGCATCAACTATAACAAAATAAACAACATCAAAAAGTTCAAGAACAACATTCAACATCAATGACAGCAGGAACAACAGAACATTTGGAACCAAAGCATTAACAACAACATCAAAAATACCATTAATATCAACAACATAAAATGGATAAAATCAACAGCCGCAAACAGCGACAGGTACCACATCCACTCCTCACCCTCAACCTCCGACTCATGTAGTTGTAGACGGTGGCCCTGACCTCCAGCTGTTCCAGCCGTACAGCCGTGTAGGGCAGTTCCACGTGTACGAAGAAAGAACTGAAAGTCGTCACCTTGAGGGGCGTGGCCACACATAGCCCCGCCCCCTGAGACATGCTGATTGCCTGCATAGACCATGTAGTGATGGAATCGGGTAGGGCAAAGTCAGCTTCGGCATACCCGTCGGGTCTGTGGAGTACAACAGTGCACAAAGTGAGATAATTTTACATGTAATATTTCCTATAAGCTGATTAGGCAGATGAACTAAAAACAGTAATGATGTTTAGTCTGTCTGTCTGTCTGTTCGCGTGAATCGCTGTCTATTTGTCAGTCTATCTGTCTGTTTATCTATCTTTCTGTCTGCCTGTCTGTCTGCCTGTTTGTCTGTCTGTCTGTCAGTCTGCCTGTCTGTCTGTCTGTTTATCAAACTTCAAGTATGAGGGGCACTGATAGGCAAAAAACAGATGTGAATTTTACAATAGAACATAAGTTTTTCAAAAACAATGGTGTTTAATTACAGTGTATGGACAACTTGTTATTTGTGACAGTTTTAGAATTAAGGCCCGGCGCGCACTATCCTATTTTGCCTGCTGCACGGCGTGCAAACGCAGATTTTTGCTTGCTTGGCAAAGAGTTTACAGTGCTGCACACCACGCCAAAGATTGCTTGCATTGAACGGATGGTTAATTTTAACATAGTGCGCGCCGGGCCTTAGGCACGAACAATCAAACAGTTCATCATTTAAATGCCAAAACATTGTCCTACGGAATTGCCGCCCTTTTAGAACATGGAAAAGGTTGAAAGTTGAAAGTTGAAGTATGATACATAAAAACAGAAGAGAGAAGATAAGGAAAGACAAAAAAAAAAACTTGACAAAGAAATAAAGACCAGAACAACAAAGAAAAAAAACACCCACAGACCCTAAGTTATACTCTTGAAACCACCATGACTCCCTGAAGTCACTCCTTAGTGGGATAGAAGACACGTCTGTGACACCATCGCTAAAGCTCAGCTCTAGTCCCTCCTCGTGATTGGCGAGAATCTTTGACCCTGTTGGAATGAAGAATAAATAGCCTATGAGGAGGCAAAAAGTCACATAAAAACTGTTCTTAAATCCAGGTGGAAAGGCACCCACCCCCATGCACCATATGCTGATGTCACATGCATCCCGGATAGGAAAAAGCGGTGACATTCGGGCTGAGAGCTGGCCGCAACAGAGAAGGTTCAAAGTTGGATACCAGAAACATTTCGATCTGGAATGTGGCCAGAAAAAGCAGAGCTCGTCTTCCAGCATTGCCCCATGTGTGAGCAAGAAAGGGCAAACTGCTGGCCTGGAGGCAGGGAGCTTCACTCGAAACTGTCTGGGGAAACTGAACTCATGGCGTCTTTCATGCAGGCTACAGGCCTCTATATATAAATAATATGGGCAGCATCTTTACCGACCAATAATATAAAAGAATTTCAACAATCGCTCCGCCCCGTTTTACCAAAAAGAAAAGAAACATTCAAGAACAGCACACAATTAATGTGATAAAGCGACTACAACTGCAATTCGCCCCTTTAAAACTACAATGTTCCATCTCCACGTTTTGGCTGAACTGAGTTACACACTACACACTGCTTCCACGGGCCTTCTCTTTTGTGTGTCAAAGTATCAAGCTGATTCGGTGTGTAATTAGTAAGTATTATTAGAAAGAAAAAAAAGAAGTTTGTCTCTAAAAGCTATGAGCACATGAAACTTCAATCATCATTTTCTCAAAAGGTGATGGAAGGGGGTAAGAACCTTTAGCACAGAATCAAATCAAGACTGGCAGTAATTTTTTAAAAATTATTTTCTTTAAACAGCGATGACATGAAGAATGAGTCACTTACTGCCAGAGACCACGTCAAGTCTCCGTCGTCCTTTCAGGACATCTCTACAACAGGAGAAGAACTCTCGAGCACAGATGTCAGAGGCCAGCATCTTCTTCAGCTCCTGAGACACGCGGTAACACAAGGCCAGTGTAGCGTTCATGACTCGTGTGCCCTTTAGACAACACACCAGTTTCATGCGACGTTTGTCTGGACAGGGGAAAGGGAAAGTTTGGTTGTTATTTCATCTTGGTATTGGAACAGTGGTTGAGGTAATCTGATCTGGAAAGCTGCATGAATGTGAAAGGGAGAGAGAGAGAGAGAGAGAGAAATGGGGAGGAGGGGGGAGAGACAGAGACAGAGAGGCAGGGACAGAGAGGCAGGGACAGAGAGGCAGGGACAGAGAGGCAGGGACAGAGAGGCAGGGACAGAGAGGCAGGGACAGAGAGGCAGGGACAGAGAGGCAGGGACAGAGAGGCAGGGACAGAGAGGCAGAGACAGAGAGGCAGAGACAGAGAGGCAGGGACAGAGAGGCAGGGACAGAGAGGCAGGGACAGAGACAGGCAGACACACAGAAGCGACAGAAAAAGAGAGAAATTGAGGGACGGGCAAAAACAGACAGACCCATGGCGACGGGCAGAAAGAAAGAGACACGAGAGAGGAAAAGAGAAAGACAGAAAGCGTGAGAAAGAGGTAGAGAGAGAGACAAAGAGAACGAAAAGCTTATATCAAGAAGAGACTGATAAAGGATGGAATCAATAACAAGAACTGAACCAATTCAACATACTAATATTGTCATATAAAAGTGGACAATGAACACCCACAACAGCAGCACTACAATAACAATATAAACGTAACAATTACAGCAGCAACAATAACAACGACAAATAGCAACAGCAACATCGTAACCATCACAGCCAACATGGTAGTCAGAACACGATCTGCACTGAGAATGTCCAACCAGGACAATAATATATAGTATTACAAGACTCACTGGTTTCCGCCACTGATCGTTTCTTCACCTTCTTGTCTACACAGCCTTCCACCAGTTTGGGCGTCACTTCTAGACCGGCGTTGGTGAGTACATTCAGGCCGGCGTTCTGGGAAATATATTTGGTGGGGGTGGGGGCGAGGGCGGGGGGGGGGGAGTGTGTGAGTGTTTATGATTTTAAGAAATAGTTGGAGGTGGATGGGATAAAAACTGATGATATAGAGATAGTATCTGTCTGTTACAAATTAGAAATCATTTTGAATCAGTCGGAAACAATTAAACTCTTACAATACTTATTCAGAAGTCTTAAATTCATTATAAGATGGTATTCAATGAGAACTCAAGTCTTTAGATTCTGTATCTAAAGCTTTCGATAAAGAGAATGGAAGAACAATTTGGTAAAGTCTTCCTTTTGCATAATTTCCTAAGTCTGGCGCCTCATAATGATGCCAGTTGCTTTATCAGGAGGTGGACGACGCTGTGAACTGCCAGCGCACCAAGTACTGACTTGCTGAACACACAGCGCAACTTGTACCTGATTTTGGACTCACATGTAATAGTTCGTAGCATTTTTACCTCCCCCCGTGGGATAGTTTTGATGTCACGATCAGTAGAGTGACCTACCTTGAAGACAGTGCTGGTGTCCTTCCCTCCACTGCAGCCACAACCACGGTCGTGACCTAACAGTTCTTGAAACACCTGGCAAAATCATGACATCATTTGTTTGATGTTGTTTAGTTTGTTCTTTGATAACTGGACAATACAATTCGCTGTTCGATGATTACAATAAGGCAAATATTTTTTTTTTAAATGTATTCTTGGAGTCCTAAGGGATGGACTTACCAAAAACAGTCAACATGGAAGTAGAATTAGAATTATGGCACAATTAGGCAGGGGACGAGGGGGGTGCCTATCTGTATCTATGTATGACAGTGGATGATACCTAAATGAATGGGATATGTTTTCATACATCTCTTTTATGCATGAAATATGAACAAGATGGGACAGAGCTTACTGAAAAAATCAATTATCTGGAATCGATAATATCGTTGGAAACTGACAAATGGACAATTATGCTTGTAATGATATTCATGAATTCGAGATGAACTAGTGTTGATGCTGAATAATGATAATGTTTATAAAAATGATGGTACAATGTGACCGTATACTAATTTTGTCTTAAGTGCATTATGTTCCAAAGGCTGCCCTCGAATATTTTTAAGTAATGTGATGAGCATGGAATTTTAATAAACTCATCAGGAAATATTGCACAGCTTTTGTCTCTGTTGTGATTGTTAAAAATGGGATGATGATGATGATGATGGTGGTGGTGGTGGTGATGGTGGTGGTGGTGATGGTGGTGGTGGTGGTGGTGGTGATGGTGGTGGTGGTGGTGGTGGTTGTGGTGGTGATGGTGGTGGTGGTGGTGGTGATGGTGGTGGTGGTGGTGGTGATGGTGGTGGTGGTGGTGGTGGTGGTGATGGTGGTGGTGGTTGTGGTGGTGGTGGTGGTGGTGGTGGTGGTGGTGATGGTGGTGGTGGTGGTGGTGATGGTGGTGGTGGTGGTGGTGGTGGTGGTCGTGGTTGTGGTGGTGGTGGTGGTGGTGGTGGTGGTGGTGGTGGTGGTGATGGTGGTGGTGGTGGTGATGGTGGTGGTGGTGATGGTGGTGGTGGTGGTGGTGGTGGTGGTGGTGGTGATGGTGGTGGTGGTGATGGTGGTGGTGGTGGTGGTGGTGGTGGTGATGGTGGTAGTGGTGGTGGTGGTGATGGTGGTGGTGGTGGTGGTGCTGGTGATGGTGGTGGTGGTGGTGGTGGTGGTCGTGGTGATGGTGGTGGTGGTGGTCATGGTGGTGGTGGTGATGGTGGTGGTGGTGGTGGTGGTGGTGATAGTGGTGGTGGTGGTGGTGGTGGTGGTGGTGGTTGTGGTGGTGGTGGTGATGGTGGTGGTGGTGGTGGTGGTGATGGTGGTGGTGATGGTGGTGGTGGTGATGGTGGTGGTGGTGGTGGTGGTGGTGATGGTGGTGGTGGTGGTGGTGGTGGTGGTGGTGGTGGTGGTGGTGGTGGTGGTGGTGGTGATGGTGGTGGCCATGACGACGAAGATTATCATGATGATGATGACCACGATAATGATGGTGTTGATGATGATGATGTTATCTATTCCCCCGTACCGCCTGACGTGTGAGTGAGCTGTTCTTCAGGTGATACACAGCGCTGTCCACAGCAACCACACCCACCAGAGAGTTGGCCACACCCGTCAGTGAGACTGTACCAATGTCTCCAGGCCGCATCACCCTCCTGCCAATGTTTATCTGCTCGATGCTGAGCTGTGGATGACAAGATCACACCCAGTTAACCAATGATCGACAAATACGGTACACAGTATGCCAAGGCAGAGGGAGATAAATATAATCTCCTCGTTATTCAGAACTTCTGTTTTAGACCGAATAGTTGGCTGGTGACGTCACCACCCTGACTTTCAGCAGAGAGTATGTATAGAGAGGTTTCACTATTGGTCGATTTGCATTGCGAGACACGGGAGTCTCTGCGAAACCAATGTTAGCATGGAGCGGAAAGTAGGTCGCTGCGGTAAACAATACCGGTTTGTGCATTTCCACGTTGAGCAAGAGCTTACAAACGGTTGTAAATAGTTTCAAGCAGCCCAAAAATAAGAACAAACCACAGTAAACAGATACGCACATTATCTTTGGTGAAGAAGGTCTCTTTCAATTCTTCAATTTTTGTTTACCGCAGCGACTTAGTTTCGCGATTTGGCGGAGGTGAACCCTCTCTATACATCTATACTCTCTGCTTTCAATGACATCCAGCGCACTAGCCAACCACGTGAGTTTCCCTGTAACTCAATGCCATGACGTCATCACCCCAACAATTATTTCAAATGATGAAATTCAGTATGTTTCCAGATTCAATATGATTGTGTGTAGGCATGTTATTATTTTGTGTGATATTTTCTGAAATAGGCGAGAAATACGGGCTTATTTCAAACAAAACTACGCAGCTATTTAATTAAGAAAACACCGGATGCCAAAAATGCTCCAGCAATTGAACGGACACGGTGCGTTCAATTTCTCATCGAAGAAAGTTCTATTTTAGAATCAGAATTAGAATGTTTACTTACCTCAAACGACAAATTTGCCAATCCTACAAAGTTCCGTTTAAAGTCAGACACTTAGAATCTTTATCCATCTGATGTGAAAAATTTGCCTTTTTGTTTTCGCCTTATTTACAGACAAAAATGAATTATGATTGTTACGACATGTGACCCATGACTTACCTCTCCATCACATCTGGGGGCGATGTCCAGCCATACAGAGTCAGAGATGACCTCTGACCCCAGGTCATGGCCACGGACAGAAAAGGCCACGATCCGGGCACCCGGTGACATTTCCTGAGTCAAGGTGAAATGGAAGGAGGTCAGGTTGCCCTGGATGTTCCTGGTGCTGACCTGCCACACAATCCGACCCCGCGAGATGACCTGCATGTGGAATAATGGCCAGATTGTAATATTATAGTCATGAATCAAACATCTGACTAACTTTAATTTTTCAACTATTTTCAAAAAATGCATTTTATCCTATTTTATCATTTTTTCTTTATAATCTATACTATATATATTTGTGGACTTCAGATTTTTCGTTGCAAAAGGCTTCTGAACCACTCAACACTCAGACTTCAAATTTTATATGGTACATCAGAATGGATGTAAGGGTGCACAGTTTTTAATAGAAGTCTCAAATCGGTGTAGTTTTTTTTTATTGGAAATTTATTGTTTCGCCATCATTTAGATCTATTTCGAGTCATGGTTCGCCATTTTAAGGTTTCGTTATCACTTCCTGCGATGTGTTCACTATCAAACAAACTAACCCGTGCGCAAATCATGCTGTTGTACGGGATGCGCAGTGTGTCAACTCACAAAGGCAGAGCAGTAAGACTTATTTAAAAACAAACAATCAAAAATAAAATAAACAAATAGGAACAGGCCAGATGAAGCAGGTCCATAATAACCATCCACAACTGAAACCAATATTCAAACCGATTTATCCCGGGCAGGGCCGGGGACCTCAGCTAGTTGAAGATAAACAGATATTTTGATATCTATGAATTTTCAAGATATTTTCTTTTTTTTTTTTTTACGACGTGTATTATTTCGTTCAATTATACTCAATTATCTCGCTAATAAATTGACAATTATACTTTAGTGATATTCATGAAGTCGAGATGAACTAGTGTTGATGTTGAAAATGATGACGGTGATTAAACCGGTGGTACGAGGATTACCGTACAATAAGTTTGTATTAAGTCTAGTATGTTCGAAACTCTGGCCTCAAATATTTTACTCAATTCCCTTTCCCTTTTATGTCTCACTGTTGTTTCCATTTCAATACTTATCACACAGAAAAATGATAGTTTTTCACATTTTATACTTAAATTTGGCTGTTGTTTTTTTTTTTGTTGTTGTTGTTTTCCTTCTGTGTGAGCTTGAGTTTAGGTTTTTACGACAACCGCCATTTTGCGCCTGTCACGATTTTTCTTTGGTGCCTTATTTATATTTGTGTATTCAGAGCTTCATCAGATTTTAAGTTTTACAAGTAGAAGCAAACAGTTCTCTGTAAACTTTATTACATTAGTAAACATTTCAGAAAGTGTTTCGTACAGATAGGAAAAGAATTTTATAAGTGTGTATAAAAGTTATTAAAACAAGTTGTAGACCTTGGTGAATGAAGGGGTTTAAGTTGATATTGCAGCATTTTTAAATCAGTTTCACTGTGACGTGGCAGGTAAATGATTATTATTATGAATTAAGGCAATTCCAAGGCTAAGGAATTAATAATGAATGAATATATTTTTATGCTAATTTTACCACAAGGTTGACTGTAGAGATATCCTGTGCTGACGTGTAGCGTGACGTCACGGTAACAAAATCACCCACTTGCGCCATCTGCCCACGTTTGTCCTAGGGAAACAATATTTTATAATGGTAGATCGTAATACATGGTAGTTCAACTCACTACAGGACAACAATAACAAATAATAGAACTACAGCATGCCCAATTTAGCTCATATCAATTAAGGTAGTATGATACAGCCAACAGCATCGCCTTGTCGTTCTGTAAAAATAATTATATACTTCTATAAGGACAATTCTGGTCCTACTCATTATATAATATGTGCAATGATTCATGTGTATCAGAAGTCTTGCCAATATGATTTGAGGCTGTAAAACTACGGTGCTACCACGACGACTACGCTTAAGACTCATCCGAATATTAGAACTCGTGAAGGCTTCCTCTTAACATTACATTACTAACTTCCACTGTACGCCATGCTCAACTGACATTGGTCAACGAAACTATAAATATCATGCACACAACCCTCACCCGCTAAGCATCCGCCGCCCCCCCCCCCCTCCCCAAACTATCGGGTACTGTTTGTTTGTGTGTTTGTTTGTTTTTATCCCTGGGGCAGTGTAGGAATGAGCTAGGTTAAAGTTGTAACGGTGAAGAAGAGGATAAGATTGGTACACTGACCGATTATTTAATTCAGTGGCTGTAAGATACCCTTGTGAGTGTTAGCCAGTTGGTGATATTGAGGCTGAAATCAAACCAACCAACGACCATTGTCGCTCCATTACCAACACTTCCCCAACCCACCAGCCGTTCAAACACACATACTATCATCATCCATAATTTCACAAAGTCAACCACTTACAGGATCAGTCAGCATTGCGTGTACTTGCATGTACACATTGGAGGACGAGAAGAAAGGACTTGCGTGGTGGTAGTAGTCTGAACTACTGGACTCGTCACTGGAGGCAAAGGTCGGGGTCACCTGGACACATAGATACAGGGATAATTTAGTCATTCTGCCTAATAACGGTAGGAAACCTGGGATAAGGGACACGTTTATACATAATCTGTGCTATATTAGAGTATGATGGACAATTTGAGGACGTCTGGGGAAAATATGTAGATGTTGTCAGAGGAGCATCGTATTTTATATGGTAGGCCAATGCTGGACTGTGAACAACTCAGTATTTTCACTATTTGGCGGTGTAATTAAACTATTGTCCCTTAATTAACAATAGTCAAAAAAAATCCATTATGAAAAAGGTAGATTTAACTCTCAAACGCAACTAGGAAACGCAAAGTAATGTAGTGGATCAGTGATTAAAGGCCACTGAAATGTCCTTCGAACTCCGCAAACAATGTGTATAAGCATCTCTGTGGGCGATAGAACACTGCAATGCTGGAATATGGAGAGGTTATTGTATGGGTCAAGCCAATATTGGAATACGTCAATCCATGAACCACGCAAGTAAGTGAGCAAAGACAAACAAAGTTATGTTGTCATATAATCTAAATGTTACATTAAAACTCCGCAAATTTTCAGTGTCTTTTTGCTTTAATTGTTTTGCCACAAAGTGAGCATAGCTTCATTCCTCACCACCTTCATTGTAATTAGACCTACCTTAAACAGTACACCCTTGGACTCGGGAGGGATATAATACTCGACAGACAATTTCCCCCGGCCATCTGTTGTCAGTTTGCTCCACGGGTCCCAGTGAATAGGTTGGATGACTGTTTTCACGTTACCTTTTGTCTCAACTTTACATTCGACAGTCAGGTTTAGGTGAGCGCCAGGGTCACTGTTGGCTTTGTAGACATCAATCTGTGGTCGGAAATAGACATAATTTTGACATGGGAGTCGTAGGAACGAATTTAAGTATCTGAGTAATCGGCCCAGTTAAATTCAACTATGACGTATGTACTTTTTTCTCAAATCTTATACCTTTTTTCCCACCTGTAGTCTATCCATCCATCTACCCATCTGTCCACGTCCGCACGTCGTGTCTCCGTCCGTCCATCTAACCATATATCTATCTATCCATCCACCCATCCGTCCAGCCATCCACACATCCATATATCCATCCATCGATCCATCCATCCATCCATCCATCAACCCATCCATCCATCCATCCATCCACCCATTTACCCACCCACCCATCCATCCATCCACCCCCACCCACCCACCCATCCATCCATCCATCCACCCACCCATCCACCCACCCACCCACCCATCCATCCATCCATCCATCCACCCATCCATCCATCCACCCATTCACCCACCCACCAATCCACCTATCCATCCATCCACCCATTCATCCATCCATCCACCCACCCACTCATCCATCCATCCATCCATCCACCTACTCATCTATCCATTCATCCATCCACCCATCTACCCATCCACCCATCCATCCACCCATCCATCCATCCATCCACCCACCCATCCACCCATCCACCCACCCGTCCATCCATTCATCCATCCACCCATCTACCCATCCACCCATCCATCGATCCATCCACCCATCCATCCACCCATCCACCCACCCACCCACCCACCCATCCATCCATCCATCCATCCATCCACCCACCCATCCGTCCATCCATCCACCCACCCACCCACCCACCCATCCACCCATCCACCCATCCATCCATTCATCCATCCACCCATCTACCCACCCACCCATCCATCCATCCACACATCCATCCACCCATCCACCCACCCATCCATCCATGCATCCATCCACCCATCTACCCATCCACCCATCCATCCATCCACCCATTCACCCACCCACCAATCCACCTATCCATCCATCCACCCATTCATCCATCCATCCACCCACCCACTCATCCATCCATCCATCCATCCACCTACTCATCTATCCATTCATCCATCCACCCATCTACCCATCCACCCATCCATCCACCCATCCATCCCTCCATCCACCCACCCATCCACCCATCCACCCACCCGTCCATCCATTCATCCATCCACCCATCTACCCATCCACCCATCCATCGATCCATCCACCCATCCATCCACTCATCCACCCACCCACCCACCCATCCATCCATCCATCCATCCATCCACCCATCTACCCACCCATCCGTCCATCCATCCACCCACCCACCCACCCATCCATCCACCCATCCACCCATCCATCCATTCATCCATCCACCCATCTACCCACCCACCCATCCATCCATCCACACATCCATCCACCCATCCACCCACCCATCCATCCATGCATCCATCTACCCATCTACCCATCCACCCATCCATCCATCCACATGCCCATCCATCCACCCATCCACCCACCCATCTATCCACTCATCCATCCACCCATCTACCCACCCACCCACTCATCCATCCATCCATCCACCCATCCATCCACCCATCCATCCATCCATCCATCCATCCACCCACCCACTCATCCATCCATCCATCCACCCATCCATCCACTCATCCATCTATCCATCCATCCGTCCATCCATCCATCCACCCACCCACTCATCCATCCATCCATCCATCCACCCATCCATCCACCTACCCATCCATCCATCCATCCACCCACCCATCCAGCCATCTGTCCATTCATCCATCCACCCATCTACCCATCCACCCATCCATCTACCCATTCATCCATCTAAGTCTGCATCTGCCCAAATATCAACATACATTATGAAAAGAGTAGGAAAGCAAATACGATGTCCTACTAAGTTTTCTCTGTGATATTTCCCTTTTTCTATATATTGTCAGTAATGTAACTTCCAGGAAGGAGAATATTCAATGAAAATATTTTTTTCTTTACTAGAGAAAAGGTGATAACGTCAAGGTCAGTTTGAGTATATGCCAAGGCACCTCGATAAGGATGATTATGAGCCTAGCACTGTTTATTGAAGAGGCCAAGAGCGAGCTTACCTCCAGCACGTAGGGCAATCCTGGCTTAAAATGTCTGGATGACCTGGTAAATTTCATGACGTATAAATGGTCGGAGAAGACCACACTGACGTCATCCGCCTTTTCTATTCGACCGGAAGCTGCCTCAGTGACCGCTGCCTGCACGTGCAGTTTGCCGCCGTTGGGAAACCACACACTCTGCACCGGAAGGCGTAGTTCCTCTGAAGTAATTCTGCACTGAGTAAACCCCGTCTCATTCAGCTGATGACAAATAAAGAACTGTGACGCAGCTATTCAAATGGGCAATTACATCGAGTTCGGTAATATGACGTCATATTTAGTGCAGTTAGGCATAATTGTTTGTTCATTAAAAACACGTGATAATGGACATTAACTATAATTATCCTATTGTAAAGGAAGTAAGGGCTCCAGTGTAATCATACTAATCTTTTTAACGCTGAGCCTGAATTTTTACAAATAATCATATTACGCAAAGAAAGACTTGAAGATGGTCGTGGGCATATTATCTTAATAGGTCTTGAAGTTCGCTATATTTCCTGGGTTTCAATATTTGGAATACTTTCAACATTTTTCCCATGTTTTTTTTTAAAAATGAACTAACTAAATAATCTCTATTTATATTTTTTCATTTCGTTAATTTTAATTTTAATTCAAAATTCTCATGTTGGCCAGAGGAAGCTGTATTTGGGCACTTGTGGGTTAACGAAAGAGAAAAGACCAAAAAAACGGACACTGACCTGAAGGTTTCGCTGTTTGCCCACAGTAAAGACGTGACCATGCCAGAGCAAGCCGAACGTCACAGTGACGTGACCTTTGACCGGCTTTCCGTACATATATCTGTGTATAGTAGCATACAAGGGAAACATTATAGTGATATTGTCTATGAATGATAGATATTTATGGGATGCCAACCCTAGAGAATTTAAACATATTCAGAGAGTAAGGTACCAAGAGGTCTTAAACAAAAGGAAAGGACTCCCCGTCAAACTCACTGTATCGTCTCTTAACTTTCTTACATGTAATGGCTTAATGTATTCTGAAGTAAATGTATATTAAGGATGTGCTCAAGCTGAACGGGGGTGGGATCAGTTACTGTAGTTTACTGTGGTGCACGAACATATTCGTTAAGATATGGCCGTTGTTCGGGGCTCCTTGTATTTAACATCATAAGCTATAGATAAACAGTGAACACAACTAAGTATTTTTCTCTACCCGGCTTTGCAATTAATCTAATGTCCCTTAACGACGACCCATATTACTCAACATCAAGCTGTGCAGCTTCTTTGGTATTTAAGATAAGATAAGATAAGATAAGATATGACTTTATTATCCTGTCTCCAGGAAATTTGCTGTCACTCCAGGAAATTTGTTGTCACAGCATCAGTAACAGTACAACAGCAAATACATTTGAGTGTAAAGAGGAGAAGGAGAGAGGAAGAGAATGAGGGACAGACAGTCCGTCTGGCTGAGGGGGGAAATATATAAAAAAGAGCGATAGAAAGAGAGAAAATTGTTTGTTTGTTGTTGTTGTTTGTGGAGAGAAAGAGAGTGAAGAGAGGAAGCAGGACAGAGAGAGAGACAGAGAGGAGAGTTGCCATGAATCACAAACAAGACCAATCCCTATTGGTGACACAAGAGATGTGGCAAACAGGGCTTCCAACAGCTAGCACAGGTCACTCTGTGACACATGTTGTATGGGACACACACAGATACAGCGCAAAGGTCACCACTGTCACTCACTTGGCCCCAACTGCCATGTTGAAGTATGTGTCATTTGGCAGAATCACTTTCTTCTCATCTGGGATGTGGAAGGTCACGGAGAATGTAGGCAATACTGGAGAAGACAAGATAAGAAAAGATCGATAAAAATCACTTTTTTACCTCATAAGGAAATTCGTTTTCATGGGGCATAAGATCCCAGCCAGTAATCTTACGAAAATCCAATCTATAGGATTGATGTTAAGTTTGCACATAGGAATGGCATCGTTTAGGCGTAGATTCACTAGTTACGACATAGTACTGACGTCAATTTGATGTAAGAAAACCGCCCCAAACGGTAATCGAACCAACCCTAGGGAAATCTTATACAATTCGACGTCTGGCTGACTTAGAGATGCTGGCTAGGACTAGGAAGAGCACATACACGCATCTTGCGTGTTATGACATGAACTGTAAAAGCAGGAAGTAATATGGCATGGTGCCTTGATAATACAAGGCACAGGTCTAGCTAGAATGTGTTGTAGAGGCATATTGCAGATAGCAAAACCTTTCTTCTATATCTTTCTTCGTTCACTCTGATATAGGCTTTTCTATTGCTCCCATGTGATCTATGAATATGGTGGAAAAAAAGGGGTTGGGGGGGGGGTGCTAAAGTAAACGAACAGAGAACAGTTCAAACATCATGAAATAATGAAACAATCAAATTCACATCTTAAAGATAATTTATTTTGCCTTACTTTTGTGGTATAAACAGACTCTGACAGATGGAACCTTTTGAACACTTTCAGTTCCCCTGATTTTCTCACTGTCAGACATTGCTGGTAGCCAAAACATTATGTGTGCAAAATAACGATATCAAACAGTAATGATACGTTAGCAAACCTAGGCGCGCAATAGCCGACTAATTGGACGTCAACTACCTGTTGTAATTGGCTGGTGTGGGGTATCTCACCAAAACTTCAAGGGGTGAAGTCACCATCCAACTAATCGGCCAATCAAAATTGGCTAATGCGAGTCTAGGTTTAACCTTTTAAAGTGCACAAATCGTCTCTGTCCTGTGACAAACGCATTATTTTAAACCTTCAAAAGAGATCTGCAGAACGGGGCGTTTCAGGGGTGGGGGATTTGGGGGGGGGTGGTGGGGGAGGGGGGGGGAGAGAAGGGTGGAGAGGGGAGGGAGACCCCAAAGGGACTGTAACAGTTCTCCGCCACATCGTTTGCGTGACCATAGAACTGTCGCAACACCTGGGCAAAATCTTGTGCTGGCTACGCACGTTCATTCTCTACAGCTACAGCAGGGCTTTTCAAACTCAGGGGTGGGGAGTCGTGAAAAATGTAACAGCTTGGCGGTGGAACTGGGTGGGGAGGGGGGGGGGCGAGTCAAACCAAATGAACAGAAAATAATAATGATTCAAGTTGCTTGGGCAGATTAGGGTTAAAACCATCGGGTATTTTCCAGATTGTTGTATGTACATTTTTGCCTTTTCGAGAAAATGAGGATTGAAAGATTGAGGAGTTGCGTAAAATCAGGGTTTTGTTCAGTACGCATCAAAGTCGAAACTTGCATAAAAATGTCCACGAAAACATCCATATGACACTATAATAAAATTAGGAGTGAGAGAACCACTTTCATGACAACATTTCAAAATCGACAAAATGTCACATACAACAATATGGCAAATACCCGTCGATATATGGACACGTTTCCAGTTGACAATCCATGGCGTCTTGTTCTGTATGTATGTGCTGGAGGACAGGCGGGAGTAAGATCTAGAAAAAGAATGAGACAGTGGGAGAAAGGGAGATACAGAAAGAGGAGAGAGAGAGAGTGCAAACTTAAGATAATTTGATTTGTTCTTTTTATTGAGGGAGTTTGGGGGGGGGGGGGGAGATTGGGGGTGTCTCAAGTGCTTAAATCAAAACTTTGAAAGAGGTCACGAAGAATTTTTTATTTTTTTTTAAATGGTTGAAAAACCCTTGCTCTACCGTATCTCCAGCTTAAAACGCAAAAACATCGTATTTTATTCAACACTCCGTCACATACATCAGTATTGCCCTGAACAAGCGAACCCTCTTCAAGTCTTGAAGAGAAAGGAGGCTCAGTATGTATGTTTTGGCCCATTTCCCAGAGAATCCACTCTCTCTCTCTCGCTCTCTGTGTGTGCTTTGGTCTGAAGGGATGTGTCCACTCCCAACATAAAAAGTGCAGCCGCATTGTTCTCCAAGCTTTTGTTTGTCTGTCTGAGTGCTTGTTTGTATGTTTGGTTTTTGCTTTTCTGCTCTTTTTTCTTGGGCTTTTTGCGCGCAAGAGATCTCTGTGAGGTACAAGTACAGTACAATGTCTGCATCTTTATATTACATACTAACACAGGTGTGTGTGTGTGTGTGTGTAGTTGTGATTGTATGCATGTTAGCGTATTATAAGAGAGTGGATTTACTTTGTTTGTTCTCCCTGTAAAGCGCCTTGAACCACTAGGAAAAACTGCCCCTTTTAAAGTTCTGTACCATTATTATCATGCTGCCATTATCTGCCAACATTATCGACGGATACTACCCAGGTTTATCCGCCAACAATATCAGTGTTGACTAAATACCAAAAAAAAAAAGAAAAAGAGAAAAAAAAACTGGATTTATTCCCTATTATTGTTGTTGGATTCATTTTTTTTTATAATTAAACTGACTGATTCCTAAAGAATTAAAAAGACTTTTCTGTATAAAAAAACAGCAAGGAAAAAAATTCACTGCTGCGAGGAAGAAATGCCCAGACCTGAAAAAATTACATGTGAAAGAAAGTTCTTTTTGCTACTATGTCTATTCCTTTGACATGAAAGCGAAGTATCGTAATTTTGTAATAAATGAAAATAGGCCTAAAAACATCGAATAATACTTTCTCCTCAACAATGGTTGCCTCCCTCTTGCCTTTGTTTTGTTTCGACTTTAAACTTCCGGTTGCGTTTCAAATATTTAAAAAATAAACAAAACAAAAAAACAAAAAAACTCCTGAGAATTGAACCTCGGTCACCCGATTCACAAGCAAAGATGCTAACCACTACGCTATTGCGGACCCTGCATACCCCGGTAATTGTGAAGAAACGTTTCCAAAATAAACATCACTAAACTAATGGTCGGCGGATAAACACTCAGTTATTATTATGACCAGCCGACCCTAGCAAGATAAGTCTTGCCAATTCATTGTACTAAGCCGTGCTGAATTATCTAGATCTAGGAAACTTTACCACTGGCATCTGGACTCGATGCAAAGACTAACAGAACTTATATTTACATGACAATTTTCATCACAGACTAATGCAACTTATTTGAACATAACAGTTCATTCGGAAATACACAAGTGTAATTTTTGACCAGTTATGTATAAAGAGTGACGAAGGACGAAATTCCGGTCATACATTTCGACTTTGCTCAACGGGAATACGTTGTTGTTGTTGTTGTTGTTGTTGTTGTTGTTTGTTTTTTTGTTATTGTTGTTTTTGGGGGATGCGGCTCAAAAACTGGTAAATACGTAATATTAAAGACTGAAATTTGTCCAAAATGGCTGTGTCCGCGTAATCTGTAGTCACACATTGAGACAGAACAAGATGTTTCATCATATTTGGTCACGTAGTCACAAAGCTCTAGGTGCTTGCATGTTCATTCTCTAGCAGAATGTTATCATTATTATTATTATTATTATTATAACCATTATTATTATTATTATTATTATTATTATTATTATTGTTTCTGTAGAGCTTCTTGTAAAAGTCGTTCCTCCGAAGGCTTAGAAACTACACTGATTTCTGTTAGTTTGTCCAAGACGGCATGGATAAGTGAGAGGTCATCAAGTCAACTTCTACTAACTGCTTTCTAGCTTTTTTTTTTTTTTAAGTGTCAAATTTAAACATGCACTAGAAACCAAGCGCTTCATCATCGCATCGTTGTATTGGAATTTCTCACAATCTCCTGTAGAAAAGCGTAATATTCTCCAGCTCAGCACAGTTCGATCAACGAGCACCAGTCTGCCGCCATTCTGCGCCGCTGACTAGAAGATTTGAGAGCGCTTGCATTGTTCGAGACATTCTTGGGGTTTTTTACGCAAGCGAACGCCGGGCAATAGCAGACCAGCAACTTGCCAAAATGTTGCCTCTCTCATGAAACCGCAAAGATGTATTCACACAACTGCAGATAATACTTTTTGTTTTTACCAAATATTCGATGAACTCCTTCAGTGGATTTTTTTTCTTTATGTTGTCTAAAAAGGAGTACAGAACAAATAAAAATTCTGTATTATTTCATCTGTTAATTTCTTACAGCTAAAACTGTCTTTGATGTTGGGCGGCCTCGTTTCTTGTTTGTTCCAATTCCAGTTTTTGTTTTTTTCCAATAACTGAGAAATTTGACCTTAAATGTTTGCGGTTTAGTATTACGATAAGGAGTTAGAATAAACTGGAACTGTGAAACAACTTGATAATCGCCACAACGCATTTTAAACAGGAGTGCATTTGTTATACCTCGTTTACATACTAAAAGATCACCGGGTGTTGTTGTTGTTGTTGTTGTTGTTGTTGTTGTTGTTGTTGTTTTCAAAAAATGGAGTCAGAACCAACAAGAACTAATGTCGCAATGGGAAATATATCTGAAGTAAAACACATGTTGTTGTTCTCCTTCTACTACAAAATAAATCGTCACTGCAGGGTTCTAAACAGCTAACTCTGAAAATGCAGTGTGCTGGGTTTTTTTCCGGAATTAAGAGTGACCTCACATGACACATCCTATAAATAAAATAAGCCCTGGATATGTAATCGGAAATATTTTTAGTATCAGTACCGATTCACAGCTCCAAAATAGCCTTGTTTTTCAGTTTTTCCACTCTTCTGTAAAATTTACCAAAACCGAGTTAGCCGTTTAGAATCCTGCAACGACGAAATTCTTCGCACTTGCGCGGTTTTATGATATGGCCAGAAATCTATTAATGAATGAGGACAGAAACTGCATGGGGATAACACTAATGGTGAAATGATTTATTAATTCCAAATTATTAATCACACAGCTTCTCGCTTCTTTCTCATAATTCGATTTGCCAATGATTGGCCATATTTTCATATCGCACTTGAGTAACTACAATGCTTGTCCGTATTTTTCACATGAATGTAAATGATTAATTATTTATAACTGATTCACCCCTCAGAGCGCAGCAGCTTCGCCTAGTTGTGGATTATTATTTTATAAAGATTATCCGTCTTACCCAACATTGGCTAATCAATGAAACAATACTAGCATGACCAGTGTGCCAAAGAATGGAGATAAGACAAAGTTAATAAAAATATCAATAATGATGTGGACTTTGTTATAAAATTAAATAAATCTACAAAATCTGCTATCATCCGTCTTCTCTTGTGAATGAAATGGGCAAATATAAATGAACAAATTGGTGTCATCTTCAAGATCAAAACTTATGCAGAATAACCGTCAACTTTTGACTGTCACTTGAGATTAACAGTGTGTGACAGTGAAGATGTACTTACCATATTCTTTCACTTCAAATCGAACAGCGCTGGTTGTTTTCAACTGCAAAATAAACATTAAACTTATGAGAATCTGTTTAATATATGAAATACAAATATTATGATAATTATTGGACAGGGACAAATATGAATTTTTCACCTTAAAATTATAAAGTATTTCTCTCTCTCTCTAAAGCAAGACATCAATGGCTTTCAAAGTCCCAGTACCCTGTGGTCCCATATTTTTGCGCATTCTCCCCAATTGAATTTGAATTGACATTTAGCAGTGCATACTTTCACAGTGGCCATTACTAAAACAATTTACGAAATTTTAATTCCCTCATCAGTAACGGTCAAATGAAAAAAGAAAACCGCATATCAATGGCTGATAGAATGTTTATTATATATGCACAAGTACATAGTCCTTTCTTTTCCAGTTCGAATTTCCCTCTCTGACTCCGATGCCTTCCGTGCCTGAAATTTCTCTCCATAGTTTTGAAATTCTTCCAAGTGCCCTCACGTCTGAGAATGTCTGGCCTACATTGTTTCACTACTACTCTTCATTCAGCAGTGCCGTCTTTACGCTACCACACACATGCTAAGTCCACACCGTCCGTCACTACGACAACAGCAGTGACTGCAGCAATACCAACACAGATCAGAAATAGTTACAGTAAAGCCAGAACCACTGTCGCGCCGATCGCTTGTAACTGAGCTACATCTACATGGTTAGTGCCTTCTTAAGGCCAAAATGATAATAATAATAATAATGCTGTTCTTGCCTTGACTTTAACAATACAAAAATTAGTGTGCCACAATGACACCAAAATAAAAACAAATTGAAAATCTTAAATATGCCCACGGCATCTTCAGCTGCACCATTACCATCAGCATGCCTGACAACTACCCCTGCAGTCATAAACTCCACCTCTTCACCATTTACTTCATTGGCACCACCATCATCAGCAACACAAAGACCCAGATCATCACCAACATCAACTTTTCCACACTTCCATACCACCACCAACATCAAGACCCACATCACAGCCAGCATCAACTCTACCACCGCGACCACCCTCCTACAACATCACCAACACCGACATCACCACAACAACCATCTATGACAACTTGGACGTCGACATGAACAAGAACCAACTATGACCCCTGACCCCATTAGTAAACTTGGCCGTCACGGTCCAGTTCCCGTAGACAGGATTTTCTGGAATTTTCAGCACGTCCCTGTTCATCATGCTGGGCTTCTCTATCAACTTCCGGCTAATGGTCATACCATCAGGATTCTGGGAACACAGGCAATGATAGGAATGTTAACTAATAGAATACACAGAGGGCAAAGGTCTGCTAGCCATGATTAACTCAATGTTATTTGGAGTTATTAGAAGGTGAAAATTAAACATAAATGAATATTCTAACCTACAGATAGACCAGTGGCGTAATTAGGATAAGGCAGGTAGAGCATGTGCCCCTGATACCATTTTCCTCAGGAGGATAGAAGCCTTTCTTTTGCTTCAAAAATTACAGAACTTTTCCACAACATATTTTTCAAGGGCAACTCGTTTGTTTTTAATCAGACCTAAGCATTGTCAACCGTTGTTAGGCCAATGAAATGGACAGATTCATCATCAGATATGCAAATTGATGTATGTGAAATGTTTGATCAATTCAGACATAATGTTAAACTTTTTCAAGCTAAAACATGAGCACTGATCCCTTATTTCAATGAGTTTTTACATTTTCATACCGGCTGACCACGAGCAGAGTTATGAAGCTGCCAGGACCATTTGTAGCAAAAAGAAAAATAGTCATGTCTTTTCTTTCCTTTGCTTTTTATTGTACTAGTGTAAGGGCCCGTTCAAAGAACGGGTTGCAAACAACACGCACAATCAGCACACAGATTATGTAGATCTAGGAAGAAAACACCTCACAACTGGCACAGCAACACCCGCATGACCCGTACCGTGCATAAAGCAGACGGCACAGAAACTCATGCCTTCAAACTTTGAAACGCAACCGGAAGTTTAACAGTCGAAACAAAAGAAAGGCAGGAGGGAGGCCAGCATTGTTGAGGAGAAAGCATTATTCGATGTTTTTAGGCCTATTTTCATTTATTACAAAATTACGATACTTCACTTTCATGTCAAAGGAATAGACATAGTAGCAAAAAGAACTATCTTTCACATGTAATTTTTTCAGGTCTGGGCATTTCTTCCTCGCAGCAGTGAATTTTTTTTCCTTGCTGTTTTTTTATATAGATGTTTCTGAAATTTTAATGTTTTTTTAAGCGAGGCTTCGCTACATACAATTTTTTTTTCTTCTTGCCACATTTTGTTTTTGCTTCAAGCCTTTCTGCGACTCCATATATTTTCTGTGGTTTGTATAATACTTAATGAAGTGTCCAGGCTGGCAACGACACCCACCTGTATGTCCACTTGAACTGGCCAACTGGACGGTCTAAATCCCTCGTTCAGAGCCATCACTCGTGTGTAGACTGGAGAACAAAAAAAAAAACAGATTAAAATTGCTGAGTTAATCCATGTTTGTCAGAATTTTAACAGCGAGTGATTTTTGCATAACTGGTCACTTTTTGGGGAAACTGGAGTCAAAATTGCACAAAACTATTTCTCTCTCCTAGTCTGTGTGTTTTGAAGATAAGATAAGAACCACTTTATTATCCCGTGAGAAAAATTCACTTTCACAGAGTGTTTAAGAGCTCATACATATACCATGTACACATCTTACACATTATTACCTAAACATGTCGTAACTCAGTAACAGGTTTATTACATAAAGTAACATGACATGGAACCTTAGTGAAATAATTATGACATACATCTAGCTATAATGTCTTGTTTAGGCGAATTGCGGGGGAGTGGGGGGGGGGGGATGGGGGAGGGGGGGGGGGAACAAAACAATCTTCTGTAACTTTCTCTGTATGCCTTTATACGTATTATTCTGTTGCTCTTGGGTGATCTAGAAATTTGATGAAACAGGGTGACGGTGACTTGTCATTATTTAAGATGGATATCAATATCTTTACACGCGCATTTAAAGAGCAGCGGAATGGAAGCAGTTATCTTATATGACTAAGAGCGTCTATGTGTGTGAAACTGAAAGTTTGTATGGATGAGAATGCGTGTATTAGTAGCCTATGAGATTTGGAAAGTGTATGCATGAATTATTGATGCAATGTACAGAGCATTGAGTAATAATTTTGTTAGAAAATGCGCTATAGAAATTCTATTTATTATTATTATTATTATTATCGCATACCTCTCGCTGACTTTCGGGTCCATCTCTATTCAGATCAACATTAGCTAAACAAACTTAAGATTCAATGAAACCTGCTTTGTTTGCAAATGCGTGTTGTACTTTTGGAAGTAAATTACACTCCTTGTATGATTAAATTGCTGATGTCATCATTGTCCAAGAGCTCATACCTGATTGGTCGGGAGTGTAAACTGGCTTATCAGTCTGGATAAAAATATACCCAGGACTATCGTTGACCAATAACGTGGCCTGTTTCTTGAAGTGAGGGGTGTGGCCAATCGTCTCCACCACTAAGTAGACGAACATGGGAGAAGGCGGAGACTCAGGGAGGTCGGCAGCGCTCATCAGAACTTTGGCAAAACCGACATCGCCTGGAATATAATGTCAGATATTATATCGGTAGACACAGTAATTCGGAGAAAAGGTGAGGCCACCAGATGTGTATGTGCCTAGTTACAGCTCAGAATCGCGAAGCAGGAGTGAGATACGAATACGAATACTTTACTTGTGAATTAGGAAATATGTGGTTGGGTGACCAGCGTTAAAATATACAGATGGGAAATATATTATAATATATACAGAAATGAAGAAGAAAAACAAATGATCAAACCCCCAACCTCTGCTTCTTCACCAATCGTTTTGCCGGGAAGAAAAAAAGAACTCGCTTTAACCGTTTCGCCACTCTCTCTCTCTCTCTCTCTCTCTCTCTCTCTCTCTCTCTCTCTCTCTCTCTCTCTCTCTCTCTCTCTCTCTCTCTCTCTCTCTTTCTTTCTCTCTCTCTCTCTCTCTTTTCTTGTTGTTGTTTTATTTTATTTTCCTTCTTTCTTTCAGTCCATCTTCGCTTTTCTGAGTACTAACTAGCCATAAAAACTTCTGGTATCCTCGACATTTTCTCTGAAGTATTTTCTCAGTACTCTTGTCTACCCTCAGCTTCTGGTTACCTTTATCAGGACAGACAGTAGAGTGACATCATATCATGTAAAAATATCAATAATTTAAAATCACAAAAAAAAAAAAAAAAACAGGCTTTGTGACTTTTCATGAAAATAATTTGAAAAAAAAACACCAAAATACTTATACACACGTTACTGTGTGTCCTTGATTGCTATTACAAATGTCCTAGCCTTACAATAGTTTGTAACATTAATTAATCTTTACAGTAAGTGGCCGTCCTTATCGTACCGTTCTTTCAATTTTGCCATTTTCTTTTTAAAAACTCCCCACTCCCTGTACAGGCTTTATCATTCCTTCGGCCTCAATTCTCCCCCCCCCCCCCCCGGCCTCTGTCCTTGTGAGAGCACACGGCCATTTGAATGGTGAATTATCCATGATAAGTCATTTAATTGCTGTTTTAAAACATTTGACTGTTTCATTAGGAAGATAATTTCAATATATCTAATAACCGAATTTGCAGAAAATAATTATAAACAAATATAATCAAACTTTCCAATCCATAACCGGTACTGAAAAACACTAAGTATGCTGACCAGAAATTTTTCCCGCCACTTAATGTGTTTCTTGCGCTTTTGGGGAAAGGGGGGGGGGGGGTAGGACGGAGGCAAATACAGAACTGACCAAATTTTCTCATTCAAAAATGTTCTTACGTGGCATAACAGTGACGTTAGATTCTGAAAAAGTCATTTTCTTCTCCGGGTAGTCCTGCAGATAAACTTTGTACGTGACGTCATACTCAGCTTCCAGTGACGTCAGCGTGACAATCTCCTCCGTTTCCAACCTCAGGACGTTGGGCATGACCACAAAATGCAAGGGGCTGTGGTCGGAGAGAAATGAACAACACCCGAGATTAGAAGATAAATGAAGATACAATCAAATGAGACAGCTATCGCGTTTAGCGTACACAGATTTCGCACTGCCACCTAGCGGCGAATAGGTGGAAATCGTGAACAGTGCCCTATTCCGCAAAGCCAATGTAGGGAAAACATTGAATTTTGTTCACAGATCAACAATCGTTATAGGCCTTGGTTGATGCAAATGGTTTTGTAATTATAATTTCAATCGCCGTTGGAAAGCCCTGGCTTAGTATCTCTGTAACAAATCCGTATCATTATCATTATGTCAAGTACATTTTTTTCATGCAATGCGCCATGCCCCCTCACCCCCCCCCCCCAGCACACGAACAGTGGGCTTTTTTTTTTTTTTTGCAAAAGAAATGCGGGAGTGTCTCACCTAATGGTTTCTGGTATCTTTGATAACACTGACTGATAGAACATACTCTATAGGTTGAGGGCGGTGCAGCCGCCACATTTCCTTTTAACCCACAATTTTGAAAACATTGAACGTATAATGTTAGGATCCATTGGCTTCTTCCACCTGACGTCAGAAAACTTGCCCTTCAGATATTTTTTTTCATAAATATGTTGAAAAAGAACAAAGAAATGTACTGTGATAACCAAAAAAATTCGTCTGTCGTGGATTTATCTATCTATCTATCTATCTATCTATCTATCTATCTATCTATCTATCTATCTATCTGTCTGTCTATCTATCTATCTATCTATCTATCTATCTATCTATCTATCTATCTATCTATCTATCTATCTATCTATCTATCTATCTATCTATCTATCTATCCATCTATCTATCTATCTATCTATCTATCTATCTATCTATCTATCTATCTATATCTATCTATCTATCTATCTATCTATCTATCTATCTATCTATCTATCTCTATGTCCGTATGTCTTTCAATCTATCTATCTATCTATCTATCTATCTATCTATCTATCTATCTATCTATCTATCATTCTGTCTATCTATCTATCTGTCTATCTATCTATCTATCTATCTATCTATCTATCTATCTATCTATCTGTCTGTCTATCTATCTATCTATCTATCTATCTATCTATCTATCTATCTATCTATCTATCTATCTATCTCTATGTCCGTCTATCTATCTATCTATCTATCTATCTCTATGTCCGTCTATCTATCTATCTATCTATCTATCTATCTATCTATCTATCTATCTATCTATCTATCTATCTATCTATCTATCTCTCTATCTATCTATATATCTATCTACCTATCTATCTATCTATCTTTCCCTCTATCTATCTATCTATCTATCTATCTATCTATCTATCTATCTATCTATCTATTTATCTATATATCTACATATATAAATGTACGTCTGTCCGCCTGCCTGTTTTGTCAGTCGATTTGAGGTCTTTATTTTAGGAGGTTCGCTGCCCTTGGCATTTACACCTCACTTTACTTGTTTTATTATTTCTTGTTCTGGCGGGGGGGGGGGGGGGGGAGATGATATGGATAAATTTTAATCTATTAATTTCAATTTTGCCCGGGCAGCGGCCTTTCGGCCTGCTCTTTACGATTTCCAACTGCCAAGGTATCTTTTAACGTGCGCAACGTGCACACGGGCCCTCCGAATTTTTTCGTCCTTATCCGAGAAGACTAGGTACTCGATCCTACTGTTTTGTCAGTCTATCTTTCTTTCTCTTTATATATCGGTCTGTCTGTCTATCGATCTATCCATCTATCTAGTAATGTGTCTGTCTATCTGTCTCTGAAACAATTGCCCTGACTGCAGCCCATTTTCAGAACCTGTATCTCTGTGTCTCGGTCCCCGACAACAACGACAGTTTCCCCTCATCTCACTTGCAGAGTTCACGTCTCTGTTCTTCATTCAATAATGTCCATGAATCACCACGGCTGACAAAACTGGGTCAGAACACTCACCCCACACGCACACAGCACACTCCTCTTGTCTGACCTTTGACTTTGACTATCTTTCAAGTGGTATGACACGTGCCGCCAGAGAAGCTTAGATTCCGCGTGAACGTCATTACGTGAGCATCAGACATTAATTATCGGTATTGTACGTTTAGTTTTTGTGTAAGTCCAACACAGCACATTCAGGCATATTCTTCCATGACTATCATAAAGAGAAATCCCAGATGGTATTATATAAGCCAGTGGCATGCACAGACGGGTGGGGAGTTGGCGTATCCATTTCAGTTGGCCTCCAATTGGGTCACCGAGCTTAGTTAATGTAGCTGGTTTGTATTTAATTTGAATTTTAAAAAGTTTATTTCATCAGTTTTTGCATACTCAAAATATCCTCCTTTCTTCCATTTCTCAGTACTGGGCCCTATACTTGAGTCTTGGGGCATACAACCAAGAACTTGGTCCCTGGCATCATCGAGCCTCTGCACGCCACTGACGGGTTTGACTGGTAAAATGCTTGAGCCTTCCACAACTTAGCCCACGAGAAATGTGGATTAGCCATGCATTGGCCCACGGTCAGAATTCAGTTTAGAACAGTTTACACCATACCACTGGTTGATTTTGTGAAATAATCCAAAAGCAGACTTTGGAAAAAAAGTGCAGAATGATTAAAAATGCAGAAAAAAAGACTTTTTAAAAGTTTCTTTCAAGTTACTTATTACTATTGATGTCCCGCGTGATAGGGCTACGTGTTGGACACCACAGAACAGTAATATGTATGTTACTCCATGCATGGTTCAGTTAGAAATGTATCTAGACGTTTTATGGCATTTTAAAATTCAATTCTCGATTATCAGTTTTCAAAATCTAACCGTTTGCCCTTTTGTTTTGTCTGCCCAGCTAAAATTCCTTTCGTTTTCTCAAATCACTACATGTTTTTCTAAAGGAAGCCTTGTGTGTTGCTTTAGGAGTTGACAGTGTTGAGGAAAGTTAACAGGCAATGGCTTGTTTAAAGTTAGTGATCTCGAACACGTTGTTGCTGAAGCCATTTTTTGCCTCCCTCGGCTCATTCTACAAAAACAACAACAACAACAACAACTAAAGATAAAAAAAAGCAACCAAAATTGTGAGTGGATCTGGTGTATCTCATTTAAGGTGACAAACCAAATTCTCGCTAAAACCCCTCCAGAGGGGGGGGGGGGTCAATATTCTATGGAAATTGAGATTCCTGTACAAAATGAAAGATTTGCCTTTTTTTTTTTTTGCATTCAGATAAAATATTTTGTTTGAAATCATCTTGGAATACTATATTTTGATTTTTTAAAGGGGTGTAAAATTTCAACTTAGGCCCGACTTCGCCAGGTCCGCTAACAATTTAGAAACTCCTGCCCTGCAGCGTGCTCAACAAACTGCCCCACCCATCCTGAAAATACGAAAACTTCTTCCAATTGTGTCTAAGACCTACAATAAAGATAGTCCAAGGCCAGTTCTTAATGGATACAGGCAGACAGAGGTGTTCCCCACGAGCCTTTACCTACACGTAATTTCTTTACCGTAATTACGTGTAAATGATTCGACACCCCCGATATCATTCATTTTAAAAATTGATTATACATCAGGATCACATTATATATCCATTTTCTTTTGATTTTTGGCTTGTATAAGGAACGTCTCTCTGTCTGTAGTAATGAGTAGAATCCAAGAATGTAACCGGAAATTGTATTCTTCAACTCTCTCTACACACTGCGGGTCGACACTCAACTTCACCACATCGGTGTATATCTGCCTGAAATTGTGGTATCACTGTACGTTCTGTTAGTTTTTGTATCGAATCTAAGTGCCGTTATTAACGTAACTCATATTTAGATCGACAGTTGGGCTTGGTGCATATAAAATGTATCCTGCATGGGTCAGCTAGTAATAGTAAAACCATTATCCTTCATCTCTCGAGTTACACTGAAATGTCATCAGAGAAAAAAAAAATTCCGAAGAAAATGTCGGCGTTTTGGAGTGTAAGTTTCCAGTAATTCTGAATGAGTTAGTCATTTCCCGGGCGTATAATCACTGACTTGAACTAACTTGTTCGGGAAATATTCCAAAATCATAACACCCAACAGGTTTCCGGGGAGTGCACGCTAATGAAGGTAAACAAAAAAAACAAAACAAAAAAAAAGCGAAGATTAAGTAAAAAACCTGAACAGGTGAGTCAAGGTTTCCAGCGGAAGTGCAGATGTAATCAAATTATTACCGGCAACTCTATCATTCTATCTATCATTCTATCTATCTATCTATCTATCTATCTATCTATCTATCTATCTATCTATCTATCTATCTATCTATCTGTCTAGCCATCTAGCCATCTATCTATCTATCTATCTATCTATCTATCTATCTATCTATCTATCTATCTATCTATCTATCTTAGCTGTCACGTACATAGATATACATGATAATATCCATCCATCTGTTCGTCCCCCTGTCTGTCTGTCTATCTATCCGTCTGTCTGTCTAGACAGAAGTCTGTCTGACAATATTGTATCTATCTGTCAGCGTGTCTATCTTTTTGTCTATCTGTCTACCTGTCTGCCTACCTATGCACTTAATCTGGCCGTCTACTACTGAACCAGTGTACGTAATCCACCCCGTCCTCCTTACCTGCAGTCAGCAGCGGCAACCACAGACAGCAACAACGACAGCATCAACATTTTGCTCACTGCACCCGGAAAAACCAAACTCCAGTAAATCCAACAGACAGTACTCGTATATCGAATCAACCTGCTCAGTACTGACGACCTAGGCATAGCCTGCACGGAAAATATCTCAAGTGTAGTCAACGCGTAGACGTATAATTCCACTGGAGAATTTCGGGAAAAATCCAATCCGTGCGCTGCAGACAGAAGATGGCTTCCGCAGCAGGGATAATCCGAAACACAATAGCTATCCGGCGCCCACTTGATCTGGTTTTTCTATCTGTTTTCTAGAGTTTTCTTTTTCCTCGTCACTTTACCAGATGTCAGTTTACGAAACAGATGGTTTTTTGCTATGATGAAGTTGCTGTAGGTAGCAGTTTTGAAAGTGTCCATTCAAGTTGGACCATTGAGGAAATATATCCATATAACGCAACACACTATGCGAATAAACGAGGTAAAACTTAGGAAATCACTTATGCGAGATGCATTCATTTCATAATGGAACACACCATGTGAATAAACACAAGTTCAAACCGGTGAAAAGGTATGCTGATGGGATAGTTCAGACAAGCTACACATGTTGCACTTGAAGAAAACCCGCCCACGTCTGGAAAGGTTAACTTCTAAGAAGAAAGAGAGGGGGAAAAGTGATTAAGTGTGAAAAGAACAAACAGAGATAGGCGGGTTGTGATCCCGAGTTCTCTTGTGGTTAATGGCAAAATATTTCTATCCATGATGAGGAATGACATCGTCTTCCGATTTCAGCAGAAAAAAAAAAAAAACTGTGAATTTCGGAGTTGTGCAGTTTTGGGGATGAGTTCATCTGGAGGCAAAGTGCTCACTTCTCACGCCGAAAGTATCGGGTTCGATCCCCGGTGGGTGCAGGCATGTTGGAATTTTTGGGGAGAAAAATTCATGCTCTGAGCATATGGTAGGTAGGACCGCACACCTGGTCTTCTCGGATAAGGACGAAAACCTCCCTCCTCTCCCCCCCCCCCCACCCCTACCCCGTGTGCACGTTGCGCACATTAAAGATACCTTGGCAGTTGTACGTCGAGAGGAGCAGGTCTAATAAGGTCGTTGCCCTGGCAAAATTCTCAAAGAAAAAAAAACACGTCAAGAGCAGAGAACCTCATGAAATGAAAACCCAAACACATTTCGGAGTTGGGGGCTTTGTGCCTCAAATCATCATTTTTACACGATGCACAAGGTGAATCTCTCACTGACTATTCATTGACACAACGTCAGGTGGTTGCTAGATAATCCACATAATCTATGTCGGCCGTCTCGTCTCATTTGTTATGAAATCCAAGTGTTCCTTCCAAGAAATTAACCATAAAATGAGTTCCTTTGGAACAGCACGTCTTCGGAATTTTCTGATTAAAAATATAAAGAAAAAGAGCTCACCCACACGCTTACACCACCTACTCACCCACACACTTACCCCACCAACTCCCCTCACATACATAATACACAATTTAATATGATCTACAATGGCGCTATCTCCCAGAACACAGGAAAGTCATCTTCACGTATTCGTTTCACGAGTTTGTTTTTGTTTTCATTTATGTTTGTTTTTCTTCAGACTCTTGTGTTATCTTCTATGTTCATCAAGGTGTTTAGAATCTTTTGCATAGTTCTCCTGTGATCTGCTGGTAAGATTATAAAGCTTTGCTAAATACAACTTTGGCCACATTTCGTCAAGGTATTTTTCTGGCAAGGCCACCAAGGTTCAGCCATTCAGTACAGTGTCGAGTAAACAAACAGATGGTATTAGTACTATGGAATCTTGCCCAATAGGCTCTGGCAGCTACATTCATTTCTGAATAGTTTTGATTGCACATTTACCATTTTCACACAAGTGAAGCAAAATGAGAAAACTAATACAGAATCGTCGCGTCCACCGGACAGAGAAATATAGTATTTAAGGTTGTTAACATTTCTTTTTTTCGTGGGATGCAGCAGAAATCTGTATTTGTATTATTTGATGCTAAAATTAATATTCATTTTGGATAACGCTCTATCCGTGTCGTAAGAATTCCCACATTTCGTCTCGGTTTAAAGTCATAAGTGCCAGCAAATGCCTAAATAATGGCTATCCATTCCTAATAATGGCAGCCTGTCAAGAAATCAATTTATATTCTATCATAATGCAGAACACTCAGAGTAGTAGTACACTGAATACATTACGAATGTAGGTTTCATCAAGAATATTTTTATTTTGTTCTGCCGCACACAACACGTATGGTCAACACACACAGCAATGGGACCTGTCTCTGTGTTTGTTCCTAACTGTGACTTCGACATAAAACTAGACTTCTTCTTGCAGTTGGAATTTGCCATGTAAATTCTTGAAAAGGCTCCGTCTCGTACGTCCTATCGGGCAGTCACGATATCCTATCGTCCGCCGTAAACGGAAATTTAACAGAGCAACTTGCCAGTTACCTGTTCAGAATCAGTTCTGAAAAAGGTTTAATGCAAGCCAAATTTTAACGTAAACACTTGAAATTTACCACTGGCAGAACACACATAAAGATAATGTTTTTATTTGACACTCATCACCACAGATTTTCCTCCAATGCAAATCCAGCACAAGGTTTTAGCCCAGTTCATCTGTACGGTGCACAGGCACTAGAATGTTCTAGTATCCAAAGTAACGTTGTTTTCTTCTCAATGGTTACACATCAGCTATCACATATCTCCAGTTTCATCTTCGGAAGATGGCAGATATTGATAACGAGGGCAAGGGAAGGATTTCCGCCGTACAAAGATTACTCACGTACTAACGGAAGAAACGAAAAGAACAAAAAAACAACAAGAAAACACAGGTTTCGGAATGAGTAATGTATGAACTTTTTTGTCGACGAAACTCTATCTGGAAAGACAGCTAGGAAGTTACGCACCGTCAGGCACAATCCAAAAACGTGTTCAGTTTAGCGTATGTCAAGTCAACCAGCGTATTTCTTAAAACAAACAATCGGCAATTACAATATGTTAATGTTGTACATTTATCATTCCAGAGGCGGCACTATCACGTTATGTTCAGCCGGAACGTGTGTATCAGACACAAAAACTGAAAATACTTTTCAAGAGAGGAACACTTTTATATACATACGGATCGTTTTCTAAATCATTTCCACACTCAGCCTCGAGATGTTACCAATTCTAAAATCCTGTGCCAAGACGATCAAACCATCTAATCGAGTTTGATGATGTTTTTAACAGAATAAAACATGATTATATGTAAACGTGTACTGAGCTTTGTTGCGTTGGCATCGATGCACACAGCGGTATCATCATCATTGAAATCGTTATGGTCCGGGTGAAAGGAAGAAGAAAGCGATTTGTGCCTGAGCCAAATAAATAATGAAGTCTCGTTACTTGTTACGTCGATTACTTGAATTTGAATGTAGTTTTGACGATTATAGTGTCAGATTACAATGTATTGCACTGCAACATGCCAGCATCTTTGCCTGCACTGGCTTGCCAGATTTTTCCTACATCGTTGCGGAATAATTTTTTTTTTTTTAGTTGGTTTCATTCATTCTTGAGATTTTTATCTGGAACTCCAAAGAAATGCAAACACACCGGAATACACAATATTATGTAAAAAACAACAATCTCAGAGTTTAATCACACAGTAAGATATGGCAAGTGGGCAATATTCTGAACTTCATTACGAAATATTATATACCATACAATGAAGTATTATAATGATATCATTCTAAATGAATACTGACATTCTATCTATCTATCTATCTATCTATCTATCTATCTATCTATCTATCTATCTATCTATCTATCTATCTATCTATCTATCTATCTATCTATCTATCTATCTATCTATCTATCTATCTATCTATCTATCTATCTATCTATCTATCTATCTATCTATCTATCTATCTATCTATCTATCTATCTATCTATCTATCTATCTATCTATCTATCTATCTATCTATCTATCTATCTATCTATCTATCTATCTATCTATCTATCTATCTATCTATCTATCTATCTATCTATCTATCTATCTGTCTGTCTGTCTGTCTGTCTGTCTGTCTGTCTGTCTGTCTATCTATCTATCTATCTATCTGTCTGTCTGTCTGTCTGTCTATCTATCTATCTGTCTACCTATCTATCTATCTATCTATCCATCTATCTATCTATCTATCTTTCCGTTTGCTTGCCTATCAGTCTGTCTATCTGTCTATCCATTTTTCTGTGTCCAACTTTCGTTTGCCCGTGTGTCTGTCTGTCTGTCAAGTTATCTATCTGTATGTCGTCTGTCTATCTGTACCCTGATCACTTTGTCAATGCCTGTCTGCCTAGTTTGTGGAGGCTTGATAAAATATATTTTTCATGTATAATGAGCCTGCACTGGTTCCTTCAAACAATTGTTTCAGGTGAAAGAAACAAACATAGAAACACAGAGACAGATTAACAAACACACAAAAAACAACAAATAAGCTACATGTACAAAGACGTGATTTTTCACCATCTCCATGACAGACAAAAACCATCTCCGCCCCTGAGACAGTGTACTGTCCAAAAATCACTCGTCCCTTCTTGGCCCACTCAAGAAGACGAGCGATTATTGGTCCTTCTACCTATCCTGTACTTCCCAGCAGGCGTTTCGAGCGCTATCGGTGTCACGTGAGCTTGGTTTCTGGTTACTTTACCACTTATGGCAATCGACAGTGACAATCGGGGCCGTTAATTGCTTGCTCACTTCGTTAGAGTGGTTCTCACAATATAAGGAAAAGGGTCAAGTCCTCCCCATAAAACGACAAGGTTCCGTCTCCATTTTTTGGCTAAACTGACTCACACACTACACACTACTTCTACAGGCCTTCCCCACTGTGTGTCAAAGTATCAAGCGGATTCAATGTGTAATCTATACTATATATATTTGTGGACTTCAGATTTTTCGTTGCAAAAGGCTCCTGAACCACGCAACACTTAGACTTCAAATTTTATACGGTGCATCAGAATGGATGTAAGGGTGCACAGTTTTCAATAGAAGTCTCAAATCGGTGTAGTTTTTTTTATTGGAAATTTATTGTTTCGCCATCATTTAGATCTATTTCGAGTCATGGTTCCCCATTTTAAGGTTTCGTTATCACTTCCTGCGATGTGTTCACTATCAAACACACTAAACTCATGCTATTGTACGGGATACGCAGGGTGTCAACTCACAAAGGCAGAGCAGTAAGAATTATTTAAAAACAAACAAACAAAAATAAAATAAACAAATACGAACAGGCAAGAGGAAGCATAATAACCACCCAGAACTGAAACCAATATTCAAACCGATTATCCCGGGCAGGGCCGGGAACCTCAGCTAGTTTGTAATAGTACTAAAGTGAAAAACGTCGCATCGTGAAAAGTTGTGATCACATGAAACTTCAATCGCCAATTTCTTTTAAAAATTTGTGCAAGGGAATTGGAACCTTGTCAGTCTAAGGGGATGAGGTGATAGTGTATTTTTTTCTAACCAATCCGATAATTGAACTTTCAAAAACTGTGCAAGATGCGAGAAATACATGCCCAAAGACCCGCCTTTTCTTAGAACTGCAGGTTTAGAAAAAGTGCTCCATGATTACAAGATGGCGCCGTGCTCATGGCGACACGATCATTGTTGTCTGTGAATTTTTATGTGTTTTCCCTTGTCTTGGATAATAGCACACCGCTGAAAGTTTTCCACCATGGACATGAAATGTTCCATCATCGGTTTGTGCATCCTATTTGTTATTATTTCGCCCTTTGTAGAAGCCACAGGCGAAAATCAAGCCATTGTCGAGCCCGCTAGCATCCATTACACGGCGGCCATGTTAAAGTCACTCAACATTCAATGTCAACAAGACTGTGCACACACTAGGTACTCTTTTCCTGATCAAAAACAAAGGAAAAGAGGTAGAAGAGGCGGCATAAAAGTGAGAAACAAGAGAAGAAAATCAAGACCATTTCTTCCTGCTGTTTTATTTGGTAACTGTCGCACGCTGAGTAACAAACTAGATGAATTACAATGTTGTACGAAATGGTGCCACGACTACCGAGATGCCTCGGCTATTGCATTCACTGAGACCTGGTTCGACTCAAACAACACCAACGACGAGACAAGTATAGATGGTTTCATTTTATATCGAGAGGACAGGACAGAGGCATCATTAAAATCTAAAGGCGGGGGTGTTTGCATTTACATCAACAAACGCTGGGCCCATGCCAACAACATCACTATTGTAAACAACATCTGCACACCTGATATTGAGGTTCTTACTGTAAACGTTCGTCCATACTATCTACCTCGTGAGTTTACAAATGTGGTTTTCAACACCGTCTGCATACCACCAGATGCTAACAAGACCACCGCTGCAACAACCCTTCATAACATCATAAATACACAGGAATCAAAATGGCCAGACGCTGTTCACATCATACAAGGAGATTTTAATCATGCAACCATGGACAACATCCCGCACTACACCCAATATGTCACCATTCCTACTAGAGACGAGAACACTCTGGACTTATTTTATTGTAATATCACTGGCGCCTATCGTTCTTTCCCTCTACCACCACTGGGGAACTCAGACCATCTTATGATATCTATGCAACCAAAGTATCGACCTGTGTTAAGAACTTATAAAGCAGACACCAAAGTAATAAAAACATGGACAGACGAGGCCTGCGACCAACTTCAAGCCTGTTTTGACTGCACGGATTGGGACATTTTTACAAACACATGTACTAATTTAGACGACCTTGTTCTTACTGTTAACTCCTACATCCAGTTTTGTGAAGATCTAATTATACCTAAGAAAAGTGTGTGTGTGTGTATCCAAATAGTAAACCATGGTTAACAAAAGAATGCCTTGAAGCTATTGTTGACAAAAAAAGACTCCGAAAAAACTATAGTAAAAGCGACCTCGCTAAAGTAAACAAACAAATTAAAACGAGAATCAAAATGTGTAAAAAAGAATACAAAGATAAAATTGAAGCAAGTTTTAAATCAAATGACATGTCATCTGTGTGGAAGGGAATGAAACAGGTTACGGGGTACGATTGTATGAAGAATAAAGTGAATGTTGTGAATGAAAGCGAATTTGCCAATGAATTGAATCAGTTCTACTGTCGCTTTGACAAACACGATTTCTCCAACCAACACCAGGAAATAAGAGACAGTTTTGATTTTGATAATGATGAATGTAATATTTGTTTTGATTATGATGCTGTTGTGAAACAATTTAAATCTGTTAAGGAAAGAAAGGCATCTGGACCAGATAACATTGGAAGCAAAGTAGTGAGAACATGTGCTGAACAACTAGCAAAACTTTTTACTTTCATCTTCAACAAATCCTTTCAAAACCATTACATACCAAACATTTGGAGATTGTCAAAAATCTTACCTGTCCCCAAAAAACCAAAAATATCTGAAATGAACGACCTTCGCCCAGTTGCATTAACTTCCATTATCTTTAAATGCTTTGAAAAACTTGTTTTAACTGAACTAACGAAGGAGGTCAAACAAAATCTCGATCCTTTGCAATTTGCATACAAAGAAAACAGGAACACAGAAGACGCCTTATTGTTTTTATTGCATAACATCTACAGTCATTTAGACACTGGTAAAACCTGTGTTCGTGTGCTCCTAGTCGATTTTTCGTCTGCGTTTAACACAATACAACCGCACTTAATGTTTCAAAAGCTTACCAACCTACACGTGAGTTCTTTTTTAAAGAGTTGGATCTTCGAATTTCTAACACAGAGAAGCCAGTTTGTGGATATAAACAACACATTTTCCAAATTACTCACAACAAACACAGGAGCGCCACAAGGCTGCGTGCTGTCACCTGCCTTGTATACATTGTATACAAATGATTTCACTGTGACACACAACAACGTTTACCTTCTTAAATTTGCCGACGACTCTGCTATTTTAGGCCTTTTTACCTAACTCTGGCCACGAATATTCTAACATTGTACAATCCTTTCATTGTTGGTGTAATAACAACTATCTTCTACTGAATGTTAAGAAAACAAAAGAGCTTGTTTTTGACTTTAGGAAAAATAACAACGATCCTGTTTGCCCTCTTACTATCAACAATGAAGAGTTGAAATTGTCACAGAGGCCAAATATCTTGGCATTACTATTGATTCATTGCTTAACTGGCATGCACATGTAACATATGTATACAAGAAAGCCAACCAGCGCATGTATTTCCTCAGAAAGCTCCGCTTTTTAAAAGTTAGCAAAAGCATTCTGAAAATATTTTACACCATGGCTATTCAGAGCGTTTTGATGTATGGAGTTGTCTGTTGGGGAGGAAACATCTTACAAAAAGATAAAAATAAGATCAATAATTTAATTAAAAAAGCATCCAAAATTTGTATCTGTGATCTGCCATATTTTGATGAGCTGTACACTGGTGCTTCTGTCCGTCCACCCGTCAATCAATTCATCCACCCATATATATATATACACTGGTGCTTGTATTAAAAAAGCTAATATTATTATAAATGACCCCCAACATCCCCTGAACAAGGAATATATAAGATCTGTAAGAAGTTTAAGGCTGTTGTCAAAGAAAACTAAAACTGAGCGCTACTTTAAATCGTTTATTCCATCATCAACTAGGATGTTACAATAATGTCGTCATCTTGATCGTAATCTGTGCACAGTTGAATTATGTCCTGCGTGTCAGGTCAATGTGTTTTAGTTAGGGAAGCATATTGTGTGCACTGTTAATTTTGTTAATTTAGTTAATTTATCAGTGTGTGTGTATATATGTGTGTGTGCGCGCTATGTATCATACTTTCTGCTTCTGTAACTGTATTGTTATGTATTCAATGATCAAAACAAATTTCCTTGTACAAGGACGAATAAAATTTATCTTATCTTATCTTATCTTATCTTATCTTATCTTATCTAAAGAAATTAGAAATTCATCATCAAAAGTTAAAGTTCAAAATACAAATATTTCAAATTTACCATAATATTTCTGTCTGACAAAAAAAAAAATGTCATTGCATGTTGAATTAAGGTGACCTAACCGACTCTGCTCATCTTCTGTTTTATAAATATCCAGTGATTTTTTAAAATTATTTTTGTTGTTGTTGTTGCTGATTTTGAGACAGCGAAATGTGGCATTTTGATGTCAGAGATGAAAACCTCTGATACAGAATTTCTGACATTGCAACCCTGGTGTGTAGACCACAATAGGCCTTGTTTGCTTGGCTGTGCTTCGTTTGTCTTTCTTTCATCTTTTAAATACAACAGGCGATCTTTGTTCATCAAATAAAGATGATTATTATTCTATTCATCTGTCCAATTGTTAAATTTCTAGTAAATAACTGAGCGTGTTATTGTTGTGTATCTAATTTTCATATTTGTGGCATCTGAAGGAATAAATGATGATGAATTATCTACACTGTTCCCTTTGTTCATGTTTCACTTGAATTTGGTACGTGGATGTATTATCTGCCGTGTCTTTGATAAGATAAGATAACACAAGATAACACCAGATAAAAGAAAATAACACAAGATAAGACAAGATAACACAAGATAAGACAAGATAACACAAGATAACATAAGATAACACAAGATAAGACAAGATAAGACAAGGTAACCCAAGATAACACAAGATAAGTCAAGATAACACAAGATAAGACAAGATAACACAAGATAAGACAAGATAACACAAGATAACACAAGATAACACAAGATAAGACAAGATAACACAAGATAAGACAAGAGAACACAAGGTAACACAAGATAACACAAGGTAACACAAGATAAGACAAGATACCACAAGATAACACAAGATAAGACAAGATAACAGAAGGTAATGTCACGAGCGAGTGAGCGAGGATCAATAGTTACGGGGAGAAGGGGGTAGAGTAAGATTAACTCACGGCCCACAATTAATGGAAAGCATGGAATGTTGTGAGTTGGGGGGTTTGGAGGAGGCGAGATCGGTGTACTACAAGTCACTGCAAGTTAAGAAGTCCAAGGGGACAGACGTGAAGAAAGCAGTCGGGAGATTGTGTGTTTCCCAGTGATGACTGGTAGGTTGAACTATGATTGATAATTATGATGATTGATGTACAATATTCTCCTATGACCATGATGTAAATAAGTTATATGTGAGGAATGTGAAAGTCATGGATTACTGTGTATAGAGATGTGCGCAATGAGCGATAGATGTAAGTTAGGACCATGGATTCGTAGCGAGTCTGAGTACTGTGTAATACGGTGGAGGTGTGTTACCGTAGAGAAGTGCAGATGTGTGGTGAGTGAAATGTGGACTGTTGTGTGTACGCTTGATGGTTCGTAATGAGTGGTGAAGTGGATAGTAATTGTATGGTGTTATAGAGATGTAATGTTATTCTTATAGGTGCCGGGGTCGGGCCGTGAGGCTACCCGTGGTGGAGAGACTAGTACCGGGGATAGGCCAGCATAAGCAAGATGCCTGGGTTGGGCAGAAGGCTACCCACAGGCCAGCCTGAGTGAAGCTGTCGCGCAGGACAGCGAGAGCACATTAGTCGTGGCAGTCTGGCCACAGACAGGGACGTTATGTATTAAGATATTAATGTGCTATTAAGATATTAATGTGCTTTTAAGATATTGAGGGGAGATTGAGATACTGAGATTAGGTTGAGCAGGAGCCAGTAAGATAGGCCCGCAAGTAGTACATACATTGAGGTGAGGCTGAGGCCGGAGTATATTTTAGAAAGTTATTATCGGCTTGTGGACCCGGAGATAGAATGAATGTTGGGAATAACGACCATTGGATGGTATTTAAATTGAATAATGTACTGTATGTAATTGCACGTATATCTTTATTTTTATGTATAATAAATGTGTGAGTCTGTTTGGTTGTTCTGTTAAGTGTTATACTTGTTCGTTCGTGATTGTTGTCCTGTCATAATCATTACATCTCCCAGTCTGGGATTTGTTACAGGTAACACAAGATAACACAAGATAATACTAGCTAAGACAAGACAAGATAACACAAGATAAGACAAGATAAGACAAGACAACACGAGATAACACAAGATAAGACTCACATTATTACACCATGAGGGAAATTCACTTTTCCAGAGCCTTTAAGAGCACATACATGGTACACTGGTCCCGAGCATCATGACATCAATATAATTATCAGAACTCAACAACTGGCTTATTACATAAAGTGTTTAGGTCTTTATTTGAGGAAGTTCGCTGCCACGGGCATTTACACTTCACTTTTCTTGTCTTTATTTTTCTTGTACTTGTTTCTGTGTGTTTGTGTGGAAGGAAATAGTTTTTTAGGCTCTTGCCGGGGCAACGGCCTTGTTTGATCTGCTCTTCTCGACTTTTAACTGCCAAGGTATCTTTAACGTGCGCAACCTGCATGCGGCACTCCCAGTTTTTCATCCTTATTCCAGAAGACTAGGTGCTCGATTCTACCTACCATATTAGGATCAGGGACAGGAATTTTTTCCACCGAAAAAAACTCCAACATGCCTTTAACGACAGGGATCGAACCCGGTACTTTCGGCATGAGTCGCAAGCACCTTGCCTCTAGACCACCGTATCCCTAAGCAGTATGACATGGAATCTAAGTGAAATATGGCATAAATCTCGTTATAATGTCTTGTTGAGGCGAAATGTGGAGGGCAAAGTCGATCTTCTGTATCTCTGCCTTTATTTCCGTCTTCTTTCTTGATCATTAATGGTGGGTTATTTAGTTCGTCTCCCTTGGTTTCTCATTTGATTATTCGTGATAGTTTATCTCACCTTGTCACTGATGGTTTCTCTTTAACTAGGCGTTGACATCGGATTATCTACCTTGTCCCTTATGATTTCTCTTGACTCAGAAAACGAAGGACGAGTGGCTGTCAGCGAGCAGGACCTAAAAAAAAAAAAATGAAAGAGGGGTGAGGAAGACATAAAGTATGGACCTTTTTTTTTTCCAACCACATTATCTGCCTCTGGCTGTTCAGCCGGTACAGTACTTCGCTATGGGACGCGTTGGTCTAGAGGTAGGTTGCTCGCCTCTCATGCCGAAGGTGCTGGGTTGGATCCCCGGCCGGTGGTGAAATGTTGGAATTTTTATTTATTTATTTTTTTTTTTGTGGGGGGGGGGGGGGGAGATTTCTGTCCCTGATCTTATGGTTAATAGGATCGAGCACCTGGTCTTCTCAGATAAGAACGAAAACCTCGAAGGGACCGTGTGCACGCCAGGTGCAGGCATTTCAAAGATACCTTGGCAGTTGAAAATCGAGAAGAGCGCGCAGACCGAACAAGGCCGCTGCTAGGGCAAATATTAAAAAAAAACCTAATCCCTGGCACAAAAACCTAATCCCTGGCACAAAAACCTAATCCCTGGCACAAAAACCTAATCCCTGGCACAAAAACCTAATCCCTGGCACAAAAACCTAATCCCTGGCACAAAAACCTAATCCCTGGCACAAAAACCTAATCCCTGGCACAAAAACCTAATCCCTGGCACAAAAACCTAATCCCTGGCACAAAAACCTAATCCCTGGCACAAAAACCTAATCCCTGGCACAAAAACCTAATCCCTGGCACAAAAACCTAATCCCTGGCACAAAAAAAAAACAGAAACAAGAACAAGACAAATAAAAGCAAGGAAAGTAAAGCGTAAATGCCAAGAGAAATAAACCTGCTAAAATAAAGACACAAGCACACAGTCCTCCACTATTGTGGGGAAAATGTCACTGGTAGCCTTGTAATTGGACACCACGAAAGATCTCTTCATACCTACCATCATCATTATACTAAAATAGAACTAGATGTGAACAAGTAAGTACCTAAAACTGCGTGCCCCAAAATTATGAAATTGTGTGAACTGCCTTAAATTTTTTACGATAAGTTACGTGGACACATCCATTTGGGACAAAATTTAGTCATTATTATTATTCGTTTACAGTTGTTTGTTGTTGTTGTTGTTTTTTTTTGGGGGGGGGGGGTTGGGACAAGTAAAGATGTGTAATTTCGTCAAGGAAAATCGAATAGTATGATCAGAAATGTAGTTCTATGCCTCTCTATACAAATCTCTGAAAATCAACATTATGTTATCACAACTGTGTTTTCTCTAAGCCTACTTAATGAGTCAAACATTATATATATATGGCCTTTAGCGTCTTTACAGACGGTCTTAGCAGCTAGAATATTCACTTTCACTTTGACTGACAGCTTCTCTCGTGGCTTATTCTACCAATGTTTGACCCGAGAGTGCGATGGCAGTGATTGCAGGTCAGTCTTTTGGGTTCACTTTGGCGAGTGTTTTCATTCCGCCTCTGTCGTTTTGTCAGGTATGTTTCTTTTGCCTTGAAGTCTATTGCGAGCGTGCCACTGCGCAATTTTTGTCTCCATCTGCTTCGATCATTTGCAAGGTTCTCCCATTCATTGGGGTCGATGTTGAATGCTTTCATCGTGACCTTGCAAGTGTCTTTGAATCGCAGATGTGGCCTACCTCTGGGTCGGTTGCCAGAAGCAAGTTCCCCGTAGAGAATTTGTCTGGGGATGCGATCATTTTCCATACGGTGCAGATGTCCAAGCCACCGCAGTCTTTTTTTGCCTAGGAGAGCCTGAGTTGATGGAATGTTGGCTCGGCTCAGAACTTCGATATTTGAGATCCTGTCTTGCCACTTGATCTTGAGAATTTTGCGTAGGCAGCGCAGGTGGAAGGAGTTGAGGGATCTTTCATGTTTGGAGTAGGTGGTCCATGTCTCTGAACCATACAGCAGGGTGCTTAGGACGCAAGTTTGGTACACGAGTACCTTTGTTTTGATGGTCAGCTTGCTATTGTTCCACACCCTTTTTGAGAGTTTGCCAAAAGCTGTGGCCGCCTTTCCTATTCTGGCATTTATTTCAGTTGTTATGTCTGTGCTACCACTGATGGTTGAGCCTAGGTAGCAGAATTTTCCCACTTGCTCCAGAGGAGAGCCATTCAGCATGATTGGGTTGGGGTTTCTCAAGCCTTGTGTCAAAACTACAGTTTTTGAGACACTGATCTTTAGCATGAATTTGTCACAGGCTTTGGCAAGGCTATTGATGAGAGCCTGGAGCGTGGTTTCATCGTGGGCCACGATTGCAGCATCATCTGCGAAGAGGAGCTCTTGTAACATAATATGCTCTGTACGAGATTTTGCTTTTAGTCTGGCAACATTAAAAATGGAGCCGTCCACTCTGGTGTTAATAAGTACTCCACCTGAACATTGACCAAAGGCATTCTTGAGTAGGGCTGCAAAATATATACCAAATAAAGTAGGAGCAAGAACACATCCCTGCTTCACACCGCTGTTTACAGCAAATGAATTGGATGTGCAGCCCTCAAAGTTGACACATGCCCTCATGTCAGTGTGGAAGGATGCAATAAGTTTTAGCAATGTTGGTGGACAGCCTATGGATTTAAGGACTGCATACAGGCCAGATCGGCTTACGGTGTCGAAAGCCTTTGTTAGGTCCACAAAGCATGTTATAAGCGGCCAGTTTTGTTCTTTACATTTTTCTTGGATTTGCCGAAGTGCAAATATCATGTCAATAGTTGATCGTTTGCTTCGAAAGCCACATTGTGTTTCTGGTAAGACTTTTTCCGCCAGTTGTTGAAGGCGGCAGAGGATGACGCGAGCAAAAGCCTTTCCAGTAATGCTGAGGAGGGATATGCCTCGATAGTTGTTGCAGTCGCCTTTGTCTCCTTTGTTCTTGTAAAGTGTGACAATTTTGGCGTCTCTCATATCATGTGGTATCACGCCTTCTTTCCAACACTGCAGTAACAGATTATACAGGTGTGGTAATAGTGGGCCTTTTAGGTCTTTTAATACCTCTGCAGGAATGTTGTCACTTCCTGTGGCTTTTCCAGCAGACAGGTGGTCGATTGCATTGGAAAGCTCGACTAAGGAAGGTTCAGCGTCAAGTTCGGCCATTATTGGCAGTTTTTGGAGGTGTTCCTCAAAATCTGGTGGAATATTTTTCTCAGTTGAATACAACAGAGAGTAATGCTCTACCCACCTATTCAGTTGTTCATTTTTATCTGTGATGGGTTCACCATTTACAGACTTAAGTGGGGCGCTTTTGGTGATGATTGGCCCAAGAGCTACTTTCATCTGACTAAAGGCGGTTTTCATATCTCCCTTTTCATTTGCCTCTTGTATGCTGTTACACAAGTCTGTCCAGTATTTGTTGGCGCAACGTCTTACCTCCAGCTGAAGTTTAGCTTTTGCATTTTTCAAACAAGTTTTTGTACTCTGATTGCAATTTTTGTTATACTCATTGAAAGCAGATTTCTTTTGCTCAATGAGAGGTAGGAGAATTTCGCTGTTCTGGGCTACCCAGTCGTTGTTTGAAACTTTATGCTGTCCAAAAGACTTGATGGCACAGTCATGAATTTTTGAACTGAGAGTGTTCCATGTTTCATCTACCGAGTCACATTGGGTGACATTATCCATGCTTTCAGCAAATAACTTTTCAAATGACTTTCTATTTGATTCATCTCTGATTGCTGTTACATTGATCTTAGGGATTGAAGGGGCTTTTGATCTGTATATTTTCTTGGCCGAAATTTTGATTTTGCTGACTACCAGTGCATGGTCGGTGTCACAGTCAGCACTGTGGAGGGAACGAGTTATTTTTATACAGCCCAAACTCTTCCTCCTTGAGAGAATAAGATCTAATTGATGCCAATGGCCAGACCTGGGATGGCGCCATGATGTTCTTTGGCATCTCTTAAGGTCAAAGTACGTGTTTGTAACACATAATGAGTTTACGGAGCATAGCTCCAGAAGGCGCTGCCCGTTTTCGTTGATGTTGCCAATGCCGAAGTGCCCAATGCACTTTGGCCATGCGGAGTGATCTGCTCCCACTCGAGCGTTAAAGTCACCCAGAATTAGCAGGCCTTCGGTGAGAGGGATGTTGTGTCAAACATTATAGTACAACAAATTATATATACTCAACATATCCCACCCATGCAAACATTCAAAATCTCTGTATTACGTCTCTTAATTTCGAATGAATAGGAAGCAAAACCAAACATAACGGCGAACAGATGAGACAAAAACAGAAAGAGTGGGGGTAAACCCTAGATGAAATAATAAGGACGAGAAATCCCTGAATAGAATAATATCAAAACCACTGAGTTATTTATGCTGGAGGTTTACTTTATACCTGGTGTGAAATAGATGTACTTGGCAACACATCATAGAACTATTAATACATTAAAGCCAAGAGATGTTTCCTCTCGAAAATAAAATCCAAAATGGAAAGATACGCCATTCCACCCACGCTTCACATTACTTTCTTTTCCCTCCTTTAAATCAAATTGCCGATGAATTAAGAACTTCTAAGCTCAGTACATGTATATAGAAGTGGAAGGGAGTAACTGTCATCAAATCATGAAAAAGATGACTAGATAAGAAAAAAAAAGGCAATGGTGACTCCTGTTTCCTTTTTGCTGCAGAAAAGATGAATGACAGAAGGGGGAAAAAGGATAAATATCGAAAAGACCACGTGATCAAATCATTGAGGCTGACAGCAGTTCTGAGAAAGGAATGTGGAGAAAGACTGGATAAATTTAATATTATTTTGACCTTTTAGTATTCATATAGACGATTCAGAATGTATTAATTGGATGGATAGATGGATGGATGGATAGATTGATGGAGGGATGGATGGATGAATGGATAGATGGACGGACGGATGGATGGATGGATGAATGGATAGATGGACGGACGGATGGATGGATTGATGGATGGATAGATGGATGGATGGGTGGAAGGATGGATGGAAGGATGGAAGGAAAGCCGGATGGATGGATGGATGGATGGATGGACGGACGGATAGCCGGATGGATGAATGGATGGAAGGATGGAAGGATAGCCGGATGGATGAATGGATGGATGGATAGATAGATGGATGGATGGATGGATGGATGGGTGGGTGGACGGATGGGAGGATAGCCAGATGGGTGGATGGATGGAAGGATGGATGGATGGATGGAAAACGAAGGACAGATAAGTGGACAGTCGCGCGGATGGATAGCTGGCTGGGTGGATGAATTGATTGACGGGTGGACGGACAGAAGAAAGGACTGTCACAAATCCCAGAGTGGGAGATGTAATAAGTTATGACAGGACAACAATCACGAACGAACAAGTTTAACACTTAACAGAACAACCCATCAGACTCACACATTTATTAAACATAATTATACAGATAATAGCGCAATTACATACATTATATTATTGAATTTAACTGCCGTACAACGGCCTTATTCCCACATGCACTCTTCCTCGGATCCACAACCCGGTAGTTACTTCATAAAGACACTTCGGCCTCAGCCTCTCCCCTCAGGGTCTTAATAGCACATTAATAATTCACTGGCACCGCAGTCTCTCAACATCACCTTCCTATTGTCATACACCTTAGCATTCCCCTAGCACCTCAGTAGGGCAATAGCACATTATCATTTCAATAGCCCATCAACATGGCAATAGTACATTATCATTTCAATAGCCCATCAACATGGCAATAGTACATTATCACATTCACGCTCATATCTACGTCCCTGTCCGTGGCCAGACTGCCACGACTTTATGTGCCTCTACTGTCCTGCACCGACAGCCTCACTCTTGGCCTATGTGTGGCCTCCGGCCCTATGCTGGCCTATCCCCTGTGCTCACCGAGGTGGCTCTTCGGCCCGTCCCCGACACCTACAAGAATAACATTACATTGGTATAATACCCTACCATTTCTATTCACTCCACCTCTCCTTACAACCCATGAAGCGTACACACAATAGTTCACATTTCACTCACCAAACATCTTACGGTAACACACCTCCATCGGATTACACAATACTCACTCTCGCTACAAATCCATGAACTCAACTTTCATCTATCGCTCATGGCGCACATTGCTATATCCAATATCAAGGACTTCCACATTCCTCACATATACTTATTTACATCATGGTAATAGACGAATATAATATAATACATCAATCATAATTATCAGTCATCGTTTCACCTACCAGTCATCACTGGAAAAAACTCTCTCACTAGTCTTCCGACTGCTCTCCTTATGTTCGCCCTCTGGGCTTTCTCCTACGTCCGCTCTCTTAGACGTCTTAGTGTGCAGTGATAGTAATACAGCGCTTTCGCCTCATTCAGACCCCCCCCCAACTCACAACATGCACGCTTTAACTTACTTGTCTACGTGCGTTAATTTTACTCTCCTCCTTTCCCCCCGTAATTATTAACTATCGCTCACTCCACTCGTGACAAGGACGAAATACGAAAGATGGAAGAAAACTCTCAATAGATGTGTTTATGAATCTACCCGCCTACACTTCAACAGACTATCATACACTGAAGTTAATAAATGTCTGAGTGGCAGACCGATTACCTGACATATTTTTTTATAACAGGTCAACTGCTACACACCACAGGTTTAGAGACTTTAACTTCTATGAATCGGTGTTAAAGACTCCCTCACACGCCACTCCAAACGGACGCATCTCGAATTACTACAGCCTAACAATAGCTCATTGCGCATGCGCCTGGCACACAATAGCAGAGGTGGTGGCATGACGAGAAACATGACGTCATAAATTACCTCTCCTCCCCGGCCCCACAATTAAAATTTGACAGTCGGAATCGGCAAAAAATGTCTCGCACGCCAAACAAAAGACCAATAAATATGAGTTTGGCATGGGCTTGTGATTGCTGCTTCACACGTTAGTGGGTTCTCCCCCCTGTTGCTAGCCACGCCATGTTCCCGCCACACGCGGAGTTGGGAGAGGTGAGTTACTGCCCTTATGTCGCTGAGTTGTCGAACTTTGTCTGGTTTACAATGTCTCGCATTGACAAAATACTGGCAGAATTATCTTTAATTTGGAGCACAGTTGTTGTTGTTTTTTTTACCCTAAGCATTCTTTCAGCTGTCGGAAACTCAAAGAATTATGGAATAAATAAATCTTTTAACATTAGCTGTTTTATGCATGTACCTGTATTTTATCACCTACCACCGAATTGAAAACACGATTTGTCCAGTCTATACCAATTCTATGGGAATCTGTCTCTTCTCTTAAAATATCAGTAATTTTTCTTTGCTGGTGGGGGGAGGGGGGGGGGCAGTTGCTGATAGTGCATGTAACTAAGTTTCAGTATGCATGTGTACTGGGCCGGATTATTATTAAGACCTGCAGATGTCCCAAGCACTTACAAGACTTTGGTCCCTAAGTATTTATACTGCATGTAATTGAGAATATAAATAAAAATAAACCATTGAAACTAAAAAAGCGAGTTCTATATGCCAGCAAATAGCCTACTCTCATTTTTTTGCAATTATTGTGGGGGTCCCCTTTTTGTGAACTCTGGTTCTGTTGCACCATTTGCAGTTTTGCATCATATGGTCCATGGTAGATCCGACAATGAAAAATTTCTGGAGTGCCCTCTCTTCCCTCTGTCCCTTGAAGCTCTAAGCACGTGCTTAGTTTCCTGACTGGTTAATCCAGCCCTACATTATGCAGTCTCAGTGATGTGTATTCTTGTTCAAGATGTGGTCTACGGCGTGTCTTCTTAGATGATCTCCTCAGTCACGTGCACGATAAATTGAGCGTGGGAAAGGGGAGGAGAGGGGAGGGTGACACGGTGGCGAATTGGAGAATGACCAATACACTAACTAGCATATCAAACAACTGCACTAGGCAAGAAATAAATAAACAAACAAGATTTTTTTTATTTTTTTTTGTAAAAGGCCGTTTTTGGACAGGCACACATCCTGGCAAGTACAGTTGAATGGCAACTGATGTCACTTCCTGGTAGAATAACGTCAAAGCCACCCTTTATATTTACGCGCAATATTGTCTTGCTTGTCCATTACCACAGGGCTCTTTAGTTGCCAGTTCTTTATAATTTTCTGTAGCATTTCTTTGTTTTGTTTATAGGTGTCTTGTCCACAGCATCCGTTCCGCTCAGCTTTTTTACGGAAAATGATGTATGACTAAATAAAATACTCTTGGCCTCTCTATACTTGTCCACAGCATCCGTTCCGCTCCGCTTTTTTACGGAAAATGATGTATGACTAAATAAAATACTCTTTGCCTCTCTATACTTGTCCACAGCATCCGTTCCGTTCCGCTCCTCTCCTCACCACTATAGAGACAAAGAGTGTTTGACTTTGTCATATTTC
>OZ007577.1:50256382-50338882 GCA_963931925.1 Onchidella celtica | reverse complement strand
TGATATAAACCCACAGCGTTTACATCCAGCGCTCTCACTCCCAGTGAGGGCCTCATGGTGAGAGTCCATACTAATTTGTAATGATGAAAGTGAACCGTTCTACTTACTTTTGAAGACAGTTTCAGAGCTACCGCCAGACAACGCATGGTTGTACAAGCATTCTCCATGGCGTGTCTAGAGGAAATGTCCATATCCTAACATGTCTCATTGAATTAATAGAATTTAAACTGTTAGATCCGTCGCCACGTGCGCGGATTCTTTTTGCCATATAACTCATATGACCTGCAAGTAGTTAGATTGAATACGTTAGTCTTTATAAAAGCTGTAGTTCCATTAGTTAGATTCAGTTGCCTTTGAATTGATATTTATATTTATAATTATATTTGATACTTTAATTCCTGTAATTAAACTGCCCTACAGTTCTGCTAAAATTGAAAGCAATCGATTTATTTAGTTTTTAGAGTGCAAGTATTTATTTTTGTGTGTTCGTCGATTGTGGGAGCGGATCTCGAAAGAGTGTCAGTCGAAATATCCCCATGTAACCCACATCGCGACACTGGAGGGGACACTACACACCATTGTTTAGTTTATAGTTTATTTAGATTAGAGTATATCGTTTTTCTCTTTGATTAACTTTTGTTTCTTTTCAGTTTCAGTGCTCACGTGGTCTCGCACGTTGAGCTAGTTTAAAATTATTTATTATTTAGTTTGTATACTGCTTTCTTCATTATTTGTTCCACATATTTCCGGCTCTCCCATTGACCCGAGGATCGAGGCCAAGGAGACGTCAACATAACTGAACGGTGAAAGACAAAAAAGACTGACTGTGGTGTACGCAAAGGCTAAAGGAATCTCCACCAGTTCCTTGAGTTAAGTGATTCCATCCTAAAATTTTGTCTGCGTCTGGGGAGTTGAGTGTTCCTCCTCGTGTTTTACAGGCTTTTTATACTTTTTCTCTGTGTTTAGGAACTCACGGGCGGTGGCGAGGGCGTTCTTACGTTTGCGGGTCCCCCCTGCCAAAGTGGTGGCTTGGTCGCAGACTCTGCCGTCTCGACGACAGATTGTGCGGTCTCGCAACACCAGTGGTTATTGAAACTGTGGGAAGTCGCATTCGCGAGAACGGACTTTGATAGGGATCTGTACACTTTGTTTAGATTGTAGCGTTCCATCTTCCTCGTTGTTTTAGGAAGACGTCTCTCTTGTCCTCTTCTCACCTATCTGTAATTATATTCAGAACTTGTAGGGTCTGTTATCGTTCGTCTTTTCTTGTTTGTCTAGCGTCGTGTTTGGTGTATTTTTTTTTCATTAGACCTTTATCATTATGGTGTTGGTACATTCCTTTGTTTAATATAATGCCTGTGTGAGTCATATGTCTACATTGACGCATTGATTGAGTTTATCTGGTTATTGTGACGTATAAGGCTGATACGCCAGAGTATATATTTATATATTGGGAATATTGATTCCCCATTCAAGTGCAGTTGTGCACCTGCCTTGAATATCCAGTATATAATTACTGAAGTTATTGTTCTTTAAAGAGAACTACCGGTAATAAAATTACCTTGCAATTGCAATTATACAAGAGCTATAGAAAAATAGCTAAAAATATTAATCAACGATCTAATATTCGTTGATTCACGTGTATTTATATATTACATCGGCAGTGATAACAGTAAGGACACTGCGATTTCATTGAAGAAGAAACATTGTTTGTATTTTGTCGTCTACTAGGGACGTCGATCCGACGAGTGCAAATCGCCTCAGGGATAAATAATCGCGGAGTTAAACAAGTAAATATTTTTTTTATCGCGTATCGGATTAACGTAAATACTACAGTGATAACATAGTACACTGTCAGACGGGCTATTGCGTGAATTTATCCGGATACCTGTCCATTAACATTAATAGATCTCCTGTAGAGACCTATTGTGAGTGTAACTAATCATAATGGCCGATTACACTTCCTATATAAATTCAGCGAAGCTGTTAGGCATACCCGAGGACCAGCTGGCTTCTTGGTGCGAGAGTAGACTAAAAGAAGACCTAGCTAGAGAAGAGCGTGCCGCAGATAGAGCCGAGAAGGCCGCGGAACGCGAACGAGAAAAAGAAAAAGAAGAAAGAGAACGACAAAGAGAAATAGAAGAAAGAGCCGACAAAGCGGCTCATCGAGAGCACGAAATTGCCCTAAAGAAATTAGAGCTGCAAGGAAACCAACCGACCGCAGTTCCAAGTGTTCCAACGAATAATGTTAAAGCAAAACCAAAGCTTCCAACCTATAATGATAAGGTCGACCAGATCGATTCTTATATTCATCGTTTTGAGCTCCACGCGGTAGCCGCCGGATGGGAAAGAACTGAATGGACTTCGTGCCTTGCAAATTTATTAACGGGACGTGCACTTGAAGTATTCCATGGCCTCAACATCGAGGATTCTAAAAATTACGACATCCTTAAAAAGGCTCTTTTAAAGCGTTTTCAACACACCGAGGACGGTTTTCACCAGATTCCGGACTTGTAAGCCAGACCCGTCCGAAAATTTTTCAACGTACGTCGACCGCCTAAAGCACTACTTAGACCGCTGGATTCAGCTGGCTGGTGTCGCTGACAGTAATTTTAAAGGGCTTTATGAGCTCGTTCTGAAGGACCAAATATTTAACGCGTGCCATTCAGAACTAGTCTCCCACATTAAAGAGTGGGCACCTAAGACGTTAGCGGAAATCACGTCCTTAGTAGAACAGTACGCGTCCGCACACCCTAATCGTTCGCTGGCTAAAGCCAAAACTAGCGAACCGTTTTATGCCGGAGTCGGTGGAACTGCGCCAATGGGTACAAGAAATTCTCGACCAGTTCATCGCCAGACGCCGCCTCCGCGTGCATATTCCGAACCGCCGCCTAATAAAGCTCGCGGTTTTCCAAGCCGTGCTGGATCTCCCACTCGGGGACATTTTATTCGCTATTCAGGTCCACCCCGTCGTGACGTTAACGAGGGCTACCATTATCAGAGCCCACCATGTCCACCTCCTTGGGCATATTATAATAATCCATATAATGCACCTCCAATGCAACCCAGACGTAATATATATAACAGCATTAGGTGCTATCGGTGCAATAAACCAGGTCATACGTCAAAATATTGTAGGGTTCAGTTTGAAGCTGCAAATGCTTGCACCGTCATTGTTCCGGCTGCACAGAGTAGCCGTACCGTTGAAATTACGTCGCCCATGACGGGCACCGTTCCGGTTATGTCGGCCCTCCATAAGCACGGGTCATTGACCTTTTATGAGGGTCATGTTAACGCCATACCCGCGTCTGTCTTACGCGATTCAGGTTGCACCACTATCGGTGTTAGGGAATCACTGGTCAGACCGACCCAGCTGATTGAACAACAGGCAACCTGCATTACTTTCGGGGGCTCCGTCGAGCGATTCCGTCTCGCGGAGATATACATCGACACGCCATTCATTACAGGTGTCGTAACGGCATGCGTATTACCAAATCCGGTCGCCGATCTAATTATTGGTAATTTACCACAGGTTAATGATAAACCTGACGGCCAGTTAAAAGTTTGGAACGAAAACGTTGCGTGTGTAACCACACGATAACAGTCAAAACGTCCACCGGATGGTACTTTACAAACCCCTGCGTTTGATTTTAATGTCACGCCTACAGTTTTCTATAAGGAACAACAAAGCGATCCATCACTAAAACCGCTGTTTGCGAAAGTTCAGCCTCAGAACCGAAATGCCTCTCCGTTTATCATTAAAAATGAATTATTATACAGAAATTTCCGAAATAAACGTGAGACCATTGAACAGCTCGTGGTGCCTAAGTCGTTCCGTCGCGACATTCTGCGTCTCGCGCATGATACATCATTTTCAGGCCATCAAGGTTCAGCCAGAACCAAATCACGGATATTGGCTCATTTTTTCTGGCCTGGTGTATACGCGGACGTGAACCGTTTTGTGGCGCGCTGCGATGTATGTCAAAAACGTACACCTAAAGGTAAAGCATCACGCGCACCCCTTCAGGAGATGCCTCCAGTCTCAACACCATTCGAGCGTGTCGCGGTTGACATAGTAGGTCCTCTTAGTAAATCAGACAGAGGCCATCGATTCATCCTTTCGGTAATCGACTACGCGACGCGCTGGCCTGAGGCTATTCCTTTGAGAGACATTACGGCTGACCATGTCGCTGAGGCGCTTGTTACTATTTTCTCGCGAGTCGGATTTCCGACCGAGATTCTTTCAGACAGAGGACCACAATATACCTCTGATCTATACAAAAAGGTACTAGAATTAGCGGGAATTAAACAGAAATTAACGTCCCCCTATCATCCGCAGTCAAATGGTTGTTGCGAGCGGTGGAATGCGAGCATGAAGTCTATGCTAGCACGCGTATCCGCCGACAAACCTGGAGACTGGGACCGTCAGCTCCCCGCTATTCTCTTCGCCTATAGGGAACTCCCGAACGCGTCCACGGGTTTCTCCCCATTTGAGTTATTATACGGACGTAAACCACGTGGCCCGATGGCCATACTTAGTCAATTGTTCGCCGGTTCTGAAACCGACGATTATGATACGCGATGCGCGTATCAATATGTTGTCGATCTCCGACAACGAATTATTAATGCATGCAAAACCGCTCTGCAATTTGCATGCGCTAGAGCGATTTCTTCAAAATTTTATCGCGATCAGGGCGCCCAAATGCGCGCCTTGTCCGTCGGAGATCTGACACTTGTTCTTTTGCCGCAAACGCAAAACAAACTCCTTCTAACTTGGAAGGGACCATACAGAGTCCTTAAGAGACTCTCCAGAGTGAATTATTTGATAGATATTCGTGGGCAGAGGAAAATATTTCATATTAATATGCTGAAAAAGTACCTGCCTAGCGATGATCGTCGTAACAACTCCGTTCATGTCGTCCCAAGGGCCAACGCGGCTTTAGTTACTGTCGACGACGAGGACCCTTTGAGTATCGACAAATCGTTGCCCATATTACAGGCCACCGAGAGTATAAACGATGTTAATATCAATGATGAGCTTGCGCCGTCGCAGAAACAGGATCTTACACACCTGCTCCAAGAATTTGCCACGGTGTTCACGGATTTGCCGGGTTCTACGTCTTTAGTCCAACATGTAATACGACTTCAGACAGACGTACCAGTGTTTGTTAAACCGTACCCGCGCCCGCTGCACGCTCACGAAACGATAATTACAGAAGTACGTGCCATGCTACGGCTAGGCGTCATAGAGCGATCAACAAGTCCGTATTGCTCGCCGATTGTCTTGGTCAAGAAGAAAGACGATACCGTGCGTTTTTGTATTGACTATAGAAAGCTCAATGCTATAACCATCTATGATGCGGAACCCATTCCCAATCAGGAAGACTTATTCGCGCGGTTATCCAATGCAAGTATCTTCTCGAAAATAGACTTATCCAAAGGATATTGGCAGATTCCTCTCGAAGAAGGAAGTAGACAATATACAGCTTTTCAAACCCCTTTGGGTTTAATGCAATGGAAATATATGCCTTTTGGACTGGTTACTGCACCAGCCACGTTCGCGCGCATGATGAACATCTTACTAAATGAATTGCGCTGCGTTCTATCATATTTCGATGATATATGTATTTTTCAGGCTGATTGGGCTGGCCACTTAATGGCCCTTCGTGAAGTTTTTGCCGCTCTTCGCCGAGCTGGCCTTACCGCGCGACCCAGTAAAGTGTTTCTGGGATATCAGCATATAAACTTTTTGGGTCATACCATAACCCACGGGGTTCAGACTCCAGACAATCGCAAGATCTCCAGTATTTTGAAACTACAACCCCCTAAAACTAAAAAGCAAGTCCGTAGCTTGTTGGGACTTTTGAATTATTACAGGAAATTTATACCAAACTTTTCCTCTCTCTCAGCCCCGTTATCTGATCTAACGAGGAAGAATCTTCCAAATAGAGTCGTCTGGACGCCTCAGTGCGCTGATGCCCTTCAGACTATTCAGAATTTATTTTCTACTTTCCCTCTGCTTGTTTTACCCGATATACGCCAGACATTCGTCGTCCGAACGGATGCATCAGATAAAGGAATAGGCGCCGTGTTACTCCAACAGCGTGACGGTTTCTTGCGACCGTGCTTATATGCAAGCCGGAAATTACTTGATCGAGAGACGCGCTATGCGATTGTCGAACGAGAGTGCCTCGCAATTGTTTACGCGGTAGATGCATTTTCTCGATACTTATTAATGTCCGAATTTATAATTGAAACGGATCATCGACCATTACTGTTTCTTAAGTCGAACAGAGCCAAGAATGCTCGACTAACCAGATGGAGCCTTGCGCTCCAGGAATACAAATTTACTATTCGGGCTATACCTGGGGAGGATAATTTACAAGCTGATGTATTGTCCCGTTTGATTTAGTATTCTAAAATAGTCTGTTCAACATTGAGGTTGAGCATTTTTCACCTTTTTCGGAGACCGTGGATGGTTTCACATTATATTGTCCTACCAATTATGGACATTCTTTCTCAAAATTTCCATGTGATTCCTTTTTCCACTAGCGTCCATCCTGACCATGACCTGAGTTTCAGACAACCTTGACGCCTTTGTCTGCGGGTCAATGAGATGAGAAAATGGCAAACCGAGCGACCAGACCTACTGCTGCCAGGATACCATTACTTTAACTATTGTTCGTTCATGTTCTATGAATGTATTAATTACGCTCAATGAAGCGATGAGCTAGTTGCTCAATATTTCAGTCTTTACATTATGTCTGTATGAGAGAAGTTTATCACTTTAATTCTTAAGTGCTACAATAATTATATATTATCACAGAACGTCGCATATAAATATACATATGCTATTGTCCATCGATAATGCACGTTCTTAGAATTATTTTTTTTGACTTTCAGTAACGATATATTTTTTACTATATAGCCCTTTCCAAAGTACTATTACATAGCAACGTTAGTAGACAGTTATGTCGTTCAAACCCTAAGTTTTCACTGGGGTGGGGGATGTGTCAAGAACAGATTTAATTCATAAATGTTTCCACTGACTAAATTTTTGTGAGAGAGCAGTGAGTAATTTTTACAAACGTAATTATTGTGCGAGCCAGCATAACTTGGTCTCGTAAACAAGTTGTTTTGAACAGTTTTTTTTATAATAGATAGACAGAAGATGTGGGGAAGGATAGACGGACAGCGTAGGTGTGCATGACTGAGCACTTGTTGTATCTCGTGTTTTGAACTAGGTTTAGTAAAGAGGGAAGGGGTGAGTAGGAATTAAATGTTATTGAGACGTCTGTTGACGTACAGAAAATACCGTGATCCAGAGTAAAAGCTCGGGGTTTTGAACATGTTAAGAATTTATTGCTATAAAATTTATATTATATTGTATTGAAGTAATTCGACCTTTGATGTCGACCCAAGGTCGTTGCGTAGGGCTGTTACTTAAAATAACTCAGTTCGGCAGCTGAGCTAGAAGTGGTTGCACCAATCACAATCCAGGAATTAGACGGTAAGCTGCAGATGCAGTCCAGTATTTAAGGCCATACAGAACTTAGTTCTGGGCCACATGTAGACAATCCATTTACGAGGTGGTCGGCGATAGTCCTCAGCCAGATGAGAGACATAGAGACGCAGTTGAGCAGTCCATTGTGAGGGGCCTGATTTAAAGCTCCAGAGCCTAAGCTACTTGGTTTGATATAAACCCACAGCGTTTACATCCAGCGCTCTCACTCCCAGTGAGGGCCTCATGGTGAGAGTCCATACTAATTTGTAATGATGAAAGTGAACCGTTCTACTTACTTTTGAAGACAGTTTCAGAGCTACCGCCAGACAACGCATGGTTGTACAAGCATTCTCCATGGCGTGTCTAGAGGAAATGTCCATATCCTAACATGTCTCATTGAATTAATAGAATTTAAACTGTTAGATCCGTCGCCACGTGCGCGGATTCTTTTTGCCATATAACTCATATGACCTGCAAGTAGTTAGATTGAATACGTTAGTCTTTATAAAAGCTGTAGTTCCATTAGTTAGATTCAGTTGCCTTTGAATTGATATTTATATTTATAATTATATTTGATACTTTAATTCCTGTAATTAAACTGCCCTACAGTTCTGCTAAAATTGAAAGCAATCGATTTATTTAGTTTTTAGAGTGCTGTCACGAGTGGAGTGAGCGATAGTTAATAATTACGGGGGGAAAGGAGGAGAGTAAAATTAACGCACGGAGACAGGGAAGAAAAGTCGTGCATGTCATGAGTGGGGGGTCTGAAGGAGGCGAAAGCGCTGTATAACTATCACTGCAAGTTAGAAGGTCCTAGGGAGCGGATCTGTGAATAATAGCCCATCGGGCAGAGATAAAAGGAAGCAGTCGAGAAGACTAGTGAGAGTCTTTCCAGTTATGACTGGTGTCGGGGACGGGCCGCAGAGCCACCTCGATGAGCACAGGGGATAGGCCAGCATAGGGCCGGAGGCCACACATAGGCCAGAAGTGAGGCTGTCAGTGCAGGACAGTAGAGGCACATAAAGTCGTGGCAGTCAGGCCACGGACAGGGACGTAGATATGAGAGTGAATGAGAGACTATATTGTTGCCATGTTGATAGGCTAGTGAACTGATACTATGTTGTTGCCATGTTGATGGCTATGGAATTAATAATGTGTTATTGCCCTGCTGAGGTGCTAGGGGAGTGCTAAGGTGTATGACAATAGGAAGGTGGTATTGAGAGACTGCGGTGCCAGTGAATCATTAGTGTACTATTAAGACCCTGAGGGGAGAGGCTGAGGCCGAAGTGCCTTTAGGAGTAACTACCGGATTGTGGATCCAAGGGAGAGTGTGTGTGAGAATAAGGCCGTTGTACGGCAGTCATTTCAATAATATAATGTATGTAATTGCGCTATTATATGTATAATTATGTTTAATAAATGTGTGAGTCTGATGGATTGTTTTGTTAAGTGTTAAACTTGTTTGTTCGTGATTGTCGTCCTGTCATAAACTATTACATCTCCCAGTCTGGGATTTGTGACAAGTGCAAGTATTTATTTTTGTGTGTTCGTCGATTGTGGGAGCGGACCTCGAAAGAGTGTCAGTCGAAATATCCCCATGTAACCCACATCGCGACAACGGTGTTTTTTCATTTTAATTTGATTGACGCTCGTAATATTATTGTGCCCTCGAGGCAATCAATTCAATCATCATCGTCTACTCCAAATTCTAATCTCACTCTACAGGAGAAGAAATGCGTTTCTTTATCTATAAATATAGTATTCAATATGTTTCATCCTTTCGTAAGTTTGGTTCCTTTAAGGTGGATTTTACTGCCTTGGGAAAGCGAGAGTACAGGAAGGTCTTCGGGAGAAAACAGACACCCCCCACCCCTCCCCCATCTCTCTTAGGACAAATTAGTGTTTTCGGTCTTGACTTTCTTAGGGTACAAACATAAAGGCCACCGAATTCTGTCACCGAGCCACTAGGCGCTTTAGGTGAGAAGAATTGCACTATATAATTTCAACAACTGCACATAGAGCCCACCTAGATTCGATCCGTTTATATAGTGCAATATTTTTTTTTTCTTCTCACCTAAAGCGCCTAGTGACTCGGTGACCGAATTCGGTGGCCTCTATGTTTGTACCCTTAGGCACGCATACGCCGAGTTTGATCTCAAGACTAGTTGGATGATGATGGTGATGTCATGGCATTGAGATGGAGTTTCAAGAGATCCTACTAGGTGGTTGATGTGCGACGTGTCACTGAAGCTGAGTGTCGTGACGTCCTCATCCAACTAGTTGGCCAATCAAACTCGGCCAGTGAGTGCCGGGTCGCGTGATTTTTTTTCATATGAACTTTAGCAAATTCAGGAGCGGGGCAGCAACAGACCCCCAAACACAGGGTCATCGGCTAAGGGATTTCTCGTCCTATCGAACACTGCCATGGGTGCTGCAATCTCTGGACTGTGCCTGATATGACTCTGAACGTCACCGAAAATCCCTGGGATGTGTTGGAGCTGTCCTGTGTTTGGCGGTGTGTTGCTGCCCCGCTCCTGAATTTGCTAAAGCTGGTACGGAAAAAGATCACGCTGCCGGGTCTACCCTGTACTCCATGGGTACCAAGTCACACCCAGGACATGTCTGGGTATTATTCTGCACTCTTTTCAGTGGTGGTTACAATCCAACCGCTGGATAAGATAAGATAAGATAAGGTAAAATAAGAATCACATTATCATCCCATGAGAGACAGTCACTCTCACGTAGCCTTTAAGAGCATCTACATGGTACGCACATAGCAGTTTTAGTTCTTGTTGTTCTCTCTCCATTTTTCGAAAAATTGTAGATCTCTTAATATGTAGAAGAAGTATAACAAATCTTAGACACTTAGACACGTATGAAAAGCTCTATGGCACTTTTCAAGCTGTTTCGCAATTTCGGTTTATTCCAATTCCTTATCATAACACTTACGCCGCCAATGTTTGATGTCGGATTTCTCAGTTGCGCAAAAAAATGGAGTTGGAACAAACAATGATTATGGTCGGGACATCTCACATCATTACATACACAGATCATAAGTCAATAACAGGCAATTACATGAAGTAATATGGCATAGAACCTTCGAAAGGGTGACAAGGTGGTCTAGAGGCAAGGTGCTCGCCTCTCATGCCAAGGGTCCCGGGTTCGAAACCCGGGCTGTGCAGGCATGTTGGAAATTGGGATTTTTCTCATATTTTCGTGTCCCTGATCCTATTGGGGGGTAGGATCGAGTACCTAGTCTTCTCGGATAAGGACGAAAATTCGGAGGGCCCGTGTGCACGTTGCGCACGTTAAAGATACCTTGGCAGTTGGAAATCATAAAGAGCAGGCCGAACAGGCCGCTGCCCGGGCAAAATTAAATTAAAATTCATCTCCTCCAGTCCCTCCCCCTCCCCCCCCCCTCATCTCCCCCCCCCCACAAAAAAAAAACCGCGACCGGCGCTGCACTGTGGCGACGACGTGCCTGCTCCAGTTATAACTGGGCTGCAATGGCACAAAGGCAAATTTCCCAAATGGAATTAAAGAGTTATACAAATACAAAAATATGGCACGTATCTAGTCATAATGATGTCTTATTGAGTCGAATTTTGTGTGTGGGGGGGGGGGGGAGGGGATGGGTAAAAAGTATCTTAGTCACCCACTGGTCACCCCTCTCGATGGTGTCCATGTTCGTAGTTTGGCACCAACAGATTTCTAGCATTTTTTTTTTTCAATTGTTTACGAATTCAGCGGTCTTTCTAAACACTGCACACATAATTGTACATAACAAACAACAAAAGAGCAGAAAGAACGAGAACTGAGAGTAAATTTACTAAGAGAAAATGCCATGCACATTTGCTTTGATTCTAAGTCTGTCTCGCTAAGATTTATGCCACAGTTGAACTTTGTTCTCGCAGAAGGTTCACAAAATCTACGAACATGACTGTTTGTGGCTGAAATTATAAATCTGTGTTGTCATAGCCCACAATTCGCGCTCCGGAAATATTCATAGCCGCCATTTTGCCCTCTGCTTCAGAGTCGAACTGTGCGGTCCAATAAAATTATTCTTTTTTTTTTTCGTTTCGTTTATTGTTTCTGTCTGAATGAAATGCCATTTTTGTTTAATCACCGAGTTCACGCGCTGGTCTCTGCTGTAATTCCTTTCATCGTTCTATTTCCAGAGTTCTCGCCTGATCAAGACACGTAACTCTATCCCTTTTCAGACCCGAACCGAGTGACCCCCCATTAGTTCACACATAGATGACGTCACCGTGTTAGGGTCAACTGGTACAAGAACCTCGGCTCCAGTTTCGTATTCTTAAAACTAAAATCCACCTTTCCTTCTCCACCTCCCTTCTCTCAGGTAATATTTGTGCATTTCATCTCACTCCACCTCCCTCTCCCGACCCTTCTCCCTCATGATAATTCTTTCAATCCTCTGTTTTGAAATTTCAAAAGAAGGGGGGGGGGCGGCGGGGGGGGGAGACATCAAAAGAGTTCCTCGTTCGTTTTTTTTTTTTTTTCATCTTGGGGTTTCGATTTGTTTCCTTGGCGCCTCAAATGTTTGTGAGTTAGCATTTGGACACCGGACGCTTCTTGCCGTCAACACAACTTGTTTGGGTGGGCTGGTTTGCTGGATCCGCAGCGAGAAATTATTGTTGATAGACGGACAAAAAATGTTTGGACGAAATCTTTTTTTTTTTGTTTTTTACCGTTCTCTCTCTCTCTCTCTCTCTCTCTCTCTCTCTCTCTCTCTCTCTCTCTTTCTCTCTCTCTCTCTCTTTCTCTCTCTGTCTCTGTCTCTCTCTCTCTCTCTATGTGTGTCTCTGTCTCTCTCTGTCTCCGTCTCTCTCTCTCTCTCTCTCTGTGTCTCTGTCTCTGTCCCTCGGTCTCTCTGTCTCTCTTTCTCTCTCTCTCTGTCTTGTTCTCTCTTTTTCTCTCTGTCTCTGTCTCTGTCTCTTTCTCTGTGTCTCTGTCTCTCTCTCCCTGTCTCTGTCTCTCTCTCTTTCTCTCTCTCTCTGTCTGTCTCTCTGTCTCTTTCTCTCTCTCTGTCTGTCTGTCTGTTTATCTCTCTCCCTCTCTTATGAGGTTGGATGAGGTGCAGTGGGAAGTAAACAGTCTTGAATGAATTGAGACTGTTATGGAAAAGGGCATGACCCAAATGTGCTTCGTTCGTACACCCTCCCCCCCCCCTCCTCGCCCCCCTCCACCACCCCCCCCCCCCCAATCCTTCCTCTTCAGTTTGTCCTGTCGTCTGACAAGACATTTTATTGTTAGAATAATGAAATTTCTGTTTTTCGTCGGCCATTTTGTTTGTTAATCAATGCTTTACGGAGGAGAATTTCTTTTTTCAGCGATGGTGTCAGGAAAAAAGAGTTAACATTAGTGCATGAAAATACAATTTTAAAAGGGGGGGGGGTGGGGGGCAGAGATAGTGTGGTGTCGGTCTCAAAGATTAACTCTGTATACCTTACAGAAGGAGTTGCGTTATTTTATATTATTCTAAAAACCCCACGCACGACACCACAGATAGAAACAGTAAACAGATTGACATGCAATAATTTCATACGAAAACTTTACATAAAATGAGTCCAGAAGATTTTCATGGTCAAAAATATCTGAATTCTGCAAAATTGAAGTAAAATGGTCAGATGAATGTAAACATAAAAAATATTTGTCATTAAAAAAACAAAACAAAACAAAAGATTTGCTGAATAATTATAACGTCCTTTAAAAGACATTACAGTAAATATACACTGGCTGCCTGGTGAAGCATACTAGAGGGTTAACTGAAAATACTGTGTGCATGGGGTGGGGCAAAAGAGAGTTAACATTAATTAGGATGCGGTCATAGATGAATGAGCATGCTGATGGGGGGGGGGGGGTCTCTTTTGGTTGATTCTAGGGGGATATCATACTGAGCCCGCAACGTCACACCAGTCACAGCCACTTGCTGACAGCAAAATGTACACCTAAGAAATAGCGGCAGAAGCTGGCTGTGTCTGACCGGGTTTTGTATAATAGGATCTCCCTGGGTTTACTAGGAAAATTTAGGAAATTATGGTCTGCATTTCTTGTCTACCAGCAGTAGTCTGTGCCGTCCCGGGCTTGGTATGATACCCCCTTCACTCCCTAAGCGTCTTAGCCTAGGACCGCACCAGCTGATTGCGACCGGCCGACTAGTTGATGATTACGTCACTGAAATTCAATGAGACTTCGCCCACCAGCCAACTGGTTGTGTCATTCTTATTAAAACCCAATGCCTGACGTCACCATCCTTTGGTTGGCTTGGTGAGTGCCTACGCTAATTGCTGTTCGGGAATTGAGAGTACCTATTTTACCCGGCGTCCAACGGGCCTAATGATAAGGGCACTTGCATTGTTGGGCCTAAGCTGAAGGTCTTGAGTTCTCCTGTCACGGTATGTCACTTCATCGAGACCTTAGTTCTTGTTTGTTCCAACTTCATTTTTTTTTTTCTTGGCACAACTGAAAAATTCCACGTTAAACATGTGCGGTTTTAGTATTATGATCAGGAGTTAGAATAAATCGTAACTGTGAGACAGCTTGATAAGTGCCAGAACGGATTTCAAACAAATGTCAAAGTGTGCATTTTGTTATATCTCTTCTACATACTAAACGATTTCAGGAAATGGTGATAGAACAAATAGGAAGTAAGGAAGGCGGTGTTATAGTTTTTCTAGATCGGCGTTCTAGCTTCATTATAATACAATTTGTCATTAGTTGAGAACCTGTGGACAAATTTATTCGACTTGGAGATTTTTACTGGAAGAAAAACTGATGACAGTGATATTTTTTCAAATCCATTCTCGGGTAATTTTGTTGCATTTTCTTTTCGAGCTCTCCCTACGTTTTTCCATGTGACCAGTGGTTCTCAACCTTTTTCAGGCAGTCGCCCCTTAGGCCCCAAATTCTCTGTAATCAACCCCCCCCCCCCACCTTAACATGCAATCAAAGGTGCACAGATCAGACATAAATTAGGTTAAAATTTTGGAAGCTTTCTTAACGACTCTTGATTTACTGATTATTGAGATATAAACAGATATAGAAAATATCCTTCATCAAATACATCAACATTTGGCTTTTCCAGTTCATAAAACCCATGTACATGTACTGTTTACACAAATTTACATGTCGGTGACTTTCCCGTGGTTGGTGTGCTGTGTAATATCAGTGTTAGCGAGAAGTAAACGCTGAGCGTCCTCCCACACAATTCTGTTTCTCTGTTTTTGAGACGTGTTTATGCTGGACTCGACCCTTTTTCCTACAAAATAGAAAAACATGGGGGGGGGGGGGGAAGGCCACTTGAGGGAGAAGGAAAGTCCTTCCAGAGGGAAGAATAGACGTTCTGGTATTTTGTCCGGAAAATTTTGTAGCCCTCTTATTTGAAAATGACTTGACGCTCGATGCAATGCTGGAAATCTAGCAATTCTTCTTTGCAAACGCCTGGACGTCAAGGTGTATCGTAATCATTAGGGTTCATAATCCACCCAATGACACACAGATCTCGTAGGTCTTAAAGTCGCCTGTCCATGACTTTGACAAGTTGAGGGAAGTGAACGATTCGCCTCCGTTTTCCATATACCAGCGCAATGGAGAAAGATGGCAGGATAATACTTCGTCTCAACTAAATTGTTTTGTTGAAGTTCATTTTGTTAAACTTGGCAAAAATCTTTAACATGCCAGCAGCTTCTGTATTCTCTCTCCAGGCTGGCTTGCTGGGTCAAACAGCTCCAGAAAGCATCGATGTCAGTTACTTATTGACAAACAGCGGACCCAGAGAAGAAGTCACTCAGACCTTTCAATTTTCTCAATATGGACGGTGAGAAGGCCAGAAACTTCTATTTCTATTCAGTCTATGAAGCTCTGATGCCATCCTATCATTGATGGGTGCTCCATCTGTTGCAACTGAAATTATGTTGGTCATTGAATGGATTTCTCTCTAAAGTCATCCTTCACCTACTATCATTTAGATCTACAAGAAATTTACTGAATGGTCAAGAAAACTGAAAAGCGTGTGCCTTGACATTTTTTTTTTTTTTTTTTTATAACAGTGGAGGTAAATAATAATATGGTTCTACACAAAAAAAGAAGCTAAATTATGGCCAAGATATTGTGCAAAACTGTAACCCCTTATTAAGACAAAATAATTGCCCCCCCCCCCTTCGCCGTTACCCCTTTTGTCGTTTTCGCCCTCCCCCTCCCCCCCCCGACTCAAAATCGTCCCGGGGGGGGGGGTCTGTTCTGAAAAAGCAGCAACACAGAAACATGATAATAATAATGATGATAATGATAATGATGATAATGATGATGACGATGATGATAATGATAATGAGGATGATAATGATGATGACGATGATGATGATGATGATGATGACGATGATGATAATGATAATGAGGATGATAATGATGATGACGATGATGATAATGATAATGAGGATGATAATGATGATGCATGATGATGATGATGATGATGACGATGATGATGATAGTGATAATGATGATGATGGTGGTGGTGATGGTTTCCTCGGAGCTTGCAGGGCCTGTGGTTGACCGTTTCCTCTGTTTCTCTTTACTCAAGCAACGACCACAGCAACTGTATCTCTGCTCCAAGTTGTATCCTGGCCAAACCCACAACTCCTCATGCCAACTGCATGCTGAATCGTGTCGCCGTGCTTGCCTGGGACCGGAATGCCAGCAGTTGACAGTGGCCGACTGGCCTGGTTGCAACAACAAACAAACATGGTCTGTGTGCCGAGACAAACCCGTGAACTAACAGGTCAGTGGGTCCAAACAAGCGGACCAGGGGAGAGATCTCTGGTGATCCAGGCGGGAGCACTGAAACTGGGGTCAGCTTGGAGGGGGAGGGGGAGGGGGGAATGAGGAGGAGGAGGACAGTGATTGAGGCTGGGAGTAGGGAGGAAGAAGAGAATCGACTTGAGAGAGAGAGGATTGAAAGACAGCTCAGAGGCTGAGACTTTGACCAGAATTTGGCAACAGCAATGGCAAAAGAATGTAAATGTAGAACTTGATTTGGGGATAGATAGAAGAGAGTGAGTATCTCTTATCTTGAGGGAAACAATGAGGAGGGGATGAATAAGACGAAGAGGAGGAGATACTGGCCTGGAGGAAGGAGAGGGGACAGTGAATGGTCATTTTCAAGAGATGGCCAACAGGGGCAGAAAGAAAAAAAAAAGCATTTCAGGGACTAGAGCGGAGTGAGGCGTCCAGGTAAAGATTTGGGGGGAGGGGGGGGGGCAGATGTCGTGGCCAAAAGGGGGGGGGGCAGTTGGTGCCGTGGGAAGAAGGAAAAGTAGGGAACTAGTAGCGGGAGGTGAACGAAGCCCTACATGCCGGGGATAGTTCGAGGGCAAAGTTTGTGTCCTGTATGGCTCCGCTAGAAACCGCGATGTAAGTGTGAGCAAAGGGAAATGACGACACGTTGCATGCTGAGGTCTAAACCCGGTGTCCAGAATGGTCTCCGTGTGAGGAAGATCCACATACCTCCTGGGCAACTGGCGGACGGCCGTACATTCAGAAATGTGAGAAGAAAAACGTAAACAAACCGCAGCCGTGTCTCAGTTTCCGGAGCAAGGGAGACAAATCTTGCACGTTTTCTGTCCCAGCTTGTTTCAGACCATCGTCACTGGCGGTTGGACATGGTCCACGGACGGACATCTGTGGCTTGACCCAAGTGGATAATGTAAAGCGGAGTCGTCAGAAATTTGTGCTCCGTTATCAAGTTGCTCATTCACAGTACGAGTATTTCGGCAGTGCCGGTGCGTTTGGATCGTGGCTTACAGAACTACGGACAAAAGCAATTTTATAAAATGTTGTAAGCTTATACATTTGACTATAAATTAATTCTCGAAAAGGATATTTTGTTACCGCTGTTAATGAATTTTACACTGAATGCTTCAGCACAGATACTTACGCCTTTTTTCATCAAGCATCAGACGTGAGGGAGAGCTGTTAATTTAGTAACACTTCGGTTTTTCTTGATATTATTCCAAGCAAGGATTCCTGCTGGATACCATTTTGCTCATCAGTGTGGTGACAAGGCAGCGAACTTTTAAAACTGACTTTGTGAGTGAAATTACGTCAGTGCTCAACTTTTTGTGACGTACTACTCTCGTATCAACTGTTATACACAATACTTATTCTCTGATTTCCAATCGTGGTGCTCAACTCGGAAGAGTTTCCTCAAAAAACGAAAGATTCGTCATCACACTGTCATCGACATTCAGGGATCTGTATTTGATAAGTCAGCTACTTCATCTTTTTTGTTTGTTTGTTTGTTATTGGCGATCAGAGGCGGTGACTAGTTTTTGTGGCTGAGTTTTGAAACAACTTACCAACCTTTAAGATTTCTTGGATTCTTCAGGCAATACATTATTGAGAATCTTTGGAAAAATTTCATTTGTACCTCGGCCTGGCACACGAAAGACATACTAAAAGGAGAAATATGATATTATAAAGACGTTTTTGAAACTAGTGACTTCATCATTGGATAAGTGGACAGTTTTATGCCAAAGGCAGCTTTCATGTTATTACAGTTATTACAGTATACTTTGAGTGGCAAACATCGATCTTGTCAATGGATATCTGGTTTTGACGTCGCCAAGTGAAAGAAACATTTCTGTGGATTTAAAATTGTTCTCATGGATATTTTGGACACGTTCATGAGCTCCAGGTCTTGATTTACAGGTGAGAGAACATTTCAAAAATTGAGTTATTAAACTTCATGGGAGCTTTTACACTCCAGAAAATAGGGAATCGTATATAATGTTGTTCAGTGACAGTGACACTTAGAAACACTCACTCTCTGTCACAAAGTATCAAGGGATGTCAGCTTGTAGGTAGATCTACAGTGTTGTTTTTGTGCTATTGTTGTTTTTTCGTTTTGTTGTTGATTTAAGTGTCTTTGCTGAGTTGCTTTCATTGTGTTGTTGTTGTTTGTTGGTAGTGGTGATGGTGGTGGTGGTGGTAGTGGTGATGGTGGTAGTTGTGGTGGTTGTGTTGTACATGTTATTGTTGTTGTTGTTGTTGTTGTTCTTGTTGTTGTTGTTGTTGATCTTATTGTTGTTATCCAATATTCATGTCGACGGAAATCTGACAATATTCAGATTTGCATCCCTCATTTGTGAGTTAAAACAGGCTCACAGACACACAAGCACGCAGACATCGCTGCAAATTTATCGATATTTAAAGCGGAGTTTACTTTCCAAAAATTCTTAGAGTTGCTCTATAGATCTTTGAAATATTAGTTGTGCATGCTGAAGTCGGTACTGAATTAGATTAGAGCAAACATCACATTTTGAGAAGGCTTACATACCCTTACGAACCACCACTCCAGGAAAATAATATAGTACTCTCCCTGATGTCGGCTGACATCTGCGTCTTTGATGAGGGTTACAAATAAATAAATAAATAAATTTTAGTAAATAAGTACACAGTTACCCATGTATGCCCAACATTATATCAAAAACAAAAATATATAATATAAGCCTGAACATTTCATAATTTCTAATATAGCCTATGTTAATTTCTCATTATGCTGTTGTGCGAAGTTTGAGACCTAAGTGTGATGCGGTTCCTGAGCCTCGGGTGACGAAAGTTTCGAGTTACCAAAATATATATATGGATACTAAAAACTGGACCTGTTAATTTTCCCTAAACTTACTACCTTCAACTGCCGAATCTTTCCAACGGTGTCACAGTGTAAGGCAGTGTGTTTATTTACTGATTGCTCAAGCGGAGCTGCAACCAATCTGTTAGATAGAAGGTGGCATTCTTGGGTAGTCATTCACTCAACCAGTCAGTCATTTCACTGATAGATTAAATCAAGGTGGTCTAGAGGCAAGGTGCTCGCCTCTCATGCCAAGGGTCCCGGGTTCTAAACCCGGCCGGTGCAGGCATGTTGGAAGTTTGGGATTTTTCTCATATTTTCATGTCCCTGATCCTATTGAGGGGTAGGATCGAGTACCTAGTCTTCTCGGATAAGGACGAAAAAATTCGGAGGGCCCGTGTGCACGTTGCGCACGTTAAAGATACCTTGGCAGTTGGAAATCGTAAAGAGCAGGCCGAACAGGCCGCTGCCCGGGCAAAATTAAATAAAAATTCATCCCTACCACCCACTCCCCTCATCCCCCCACCACCAAAAAAAAAAAAAAAAAAACGCCGACCGGCGCTGCACTGTGGCGACGACGTGCCTGCTCCAGTTGTAACTGGGGTGCAATGGCACAAAGGCAAAATTTCCCAAATGGGATTAAAGAGTTATACAAATACAAATACAAATACAAATAAATAAACCTATTATTGGTGATCTGAATCAAGTACTCAGTCACAACGGGGCATTTTAACAATGGCCATTTTTAATTGTCTGGAAATATCACACCCAGCCAGCAATCCTACGTCAATCCAACGTAGATTTTCGTTGGTTTGGTAGGATTATCATAATGGTGGCTTCCCTACATCAAATAGACGTGGATGCGATGACGTAACCAGCGGATCTACATAGGAACGACGACATTCCTATGTGGAAACATGACAGCAATCCTGCGCGTTGGACTTCCGTAGGGTTGCTGACTGGGATAGTGATTTATTCAACTGTTAAAAATCACACAGTTACCAAAGTATTTTGAAGTGTGGAAAATCGTTACAGGACTGAATCGTGTCAAATTATAACACAATAATAATTATTCTGTTGTACTCTTCGGGTGTGAAATACTTCTGGCTTCCCATAAGATCAGTGGATGTCCATGACTGTATATCAAAGAAACATCTTCTTGGAAAGCTTAATACAAAACACAGTGTATTTGACGGCATTTGGCGGGATGATAATAATATGACACAGAAGTATATAGGAAAAAAGAGTTGGGGGGGGGGGGGAAGTAGAAAGTAAACAGGGTAAACTGTCAGTGGCAGATCTCTTCTGAAACCAATGAAGCGATTAAAGACCCCTCGGCCTAATCCTGGAAGGGCTTTGAAGATTTTTATTTTTTTTAATGAATGAATTTTGGCTACTGCCCTATTGATCCTGGTTGCGATGGAGCCCCATGACAGTTTAAGCTTCAGTGTCCCCAAAATGTAGGTCCGTCCGCCATTATTACTTTATGGGGGATGTAGACAGAGGGTCATGATTGCTTTGTGTAGGTGTCCTCAGATTATCGTCATTATCGTCACCGGCATTCATTTCACTATCTTGTGCCACAATTTACAGAGAAGAGGTGGTTAAGCAGAACATTGCACAGAGAAACGAAAACACAGGCAGACACAGATAGACGGGCAGAAATAGGTAAATAGACAGGCAGGCAGGCAGACTGACATCAGATAGATAGATAGATAGATAGATAGATAGATAGATAGATAGATAGATAGATAGATAGATAGATAGATAGATAGATAGATAGATAGATAGATAGATAGATAGATAGATAGATAGATAGAAAAAAAAATTAATAAATCAAGTTCACTCCTTGAGTCCTCTTCTCGACGCCTGGAACGAAAACATTACAAAGTGGCACTGAACTATTTGATCAAAGCATGCAGATTGTTAGACCTTTTAACTTGGGAGGAAATCGAAGTAATACTCCGTAAAACTATGTCTATGGGATGAACCGAATCGTTGTTTCTCGCGACAAATCCATACTCAGAGTTGATTTCACAGTCCGAGCAGGGCTCGGGTACGAGTATTGATTTCAAGGGGCGTGGCAAAATGACGGCTAGGGTACAAATGTGGGCGGGGCCAGTGGATTTTCACACTTCCTGGCTCTAGCTCGGCGTAATTGCCTCATAAATGCAGCTCTTCAATAGCGTAACAAGGCATGCTGTTTTATTTGCTTAACCTACGTCTTGAGGGACCCGTTCATTGCCATCAGGATAGATATAGGCTTGTTTCATTGGGGCATTGTTCAATGTTCGGATGTAGCCTACTGTTTTTGTTGGTTCAAGTGGTTAAGGTTTAGTTTTGTCTAAAGGAAAAGTTACGGTTCTGTGAAAGGTGGGATTTGTACCTGTGTTAGTGTTTTATATGAGTACTTATTATTATTTTATTTATAGTTGTATTCATTCATTTATTCATTCATTCAGTCAATCAGCCAATAATTCATTCATTCATTCATTCCGTCAATCAGCCAATCATTCATTCACTCAATTATTCATTCACGCAGTCAGTGATTCATTCATTCATTCTCCTTGCATTCTTTCATTCATTCATTCACGCGGTCTGTTTTTCATTCATTCATTCATTCATTCATTCATTCATTCATTCATTCATTCATTCATTCATTCATTCATTCATTCATGCATGCGTTCATCAAGTCATTCGATTAATTCCCATCGGTCTGCCATTCCTTCCCTCGTCCTTTCTTTCACTTATCCAGTCAGCCTTTTAGTCAGTTAGTCAATCTAATAGCCAGCCAGTTAGTCATAATAATGGTCAAATTCTCAATCAGTCAATCAGTCAATCGGACGGTCATCCGCTCAGTCAGTTATCCAGTTATACACCGCTTTATTCATCACCACACTGCATCAAGTTTCATACATTTAACCAATCTACTATGGCAGGCAACTGTTTGACTGTCTTGAAAATAGTATTATTTTCTTTGTAAGTCTACATGCTAATCTTTCATAGATCTAACCATTTACTTTATTCAAGATCTCTGTCTCTCTCTCTCTCTCTCTCTCTGTCTCTCTCTCTCTCTCTCTCTGTCTCTCTCTCTCTCTCTCTCTCTCTCTCTCTCTCTCTCTCTCTCTCTCTCTCTCTCTCTCTCTCTCTCTCTCTCTCTCTCTCTCTCGCTCTCTCTGTCATTGTTTAGATTAGCCCACCCGAGCAAAATAAATCTTGCAAAGTCTCTGTTCCCACCAAGGCCAACCCTGCATCCAGATCTCTAACTAGGCTCTTGGATTCGATGCACAGATCTATAGAAATTGTTACACCACAATTCCTTACTGAATACACATGTGATAAATTTGATTTTCCATCTTCAGCAGGAGCAATGTGTACAGAAACGCGGAGGACGAAATTCCCACCACAATTTTCGAGTTTACTCCATGAAAATGCGTCACTTTTTCTTTAACCCAAAATTTTACATAACATAAGAGACTGCCTTTTGTCCAAAATGGATGCGTACACGTAATTTATTGTTAAAACTGAGGCAGTACACCAAGTTTCATAGTATTTGGTCATATAGTTGCAAAGTTTTTGGATGATTACATTGTTCACCCACGCTCACTACATGTATTACGATGATTTTGAAGTTGTCTTAATTTATATGTCATTTTTAATTACTACCAATATGAGTATTATCATTGTAGTACCTTATTATTCTGTTTTTTTGTCGTTTTTTTTTTTTTTACCAAGAAGTATTTTTTGGACATTGTCGATGAGACACTTTACATACGTATTAACTGTGTATTCATTCATAACACAATGATATAATTATAAATATAAATTGCAGTCCTGAACGCGTTCGCTGAACTATCACCAATACATACATAGCTGCCAATTTCCGCAACCTAAACTTTAATACAGACTCCTGATACCGATAGGCAATTATCCCCCCCCCCCCCCCCCGAAAACATCCTTTCTATAATTAGTCACAATATGGGGTTTCAATGTTCAAAATTAATATGTGTTGTTGTTGTTGTTTTTTTAAGCCATTGTAGTAAAAAAAGACACTCGGTATTGCACATTGTTATTATTATTATTGTTTTGCTATTGTTATTATTGATTGCATTATTGTAGTTTATCATTTGCAATTATTATTATTATTATTATTAAGCCTGACCTGTCCCATTTTTTAGTGAAAAAAACAACAACACCTCTGGTATTTTTTCCTCTCAGCAATATCTCGTTGTAGAGTCTTTGCACTGAATGCTAAGCCTGTTGTCAATAAAAGATCCGCAAATAAACTGAAACTAGATTGTGATCACCGACTATTACTGTGGTTTCTATTGTCCTTCCTGTTTCTATATATGGGTAAATTTAAACTCTCCCGTTTGTCTGAATCAGAATTAAAATGGATATCCGTCTTCTTTTCAATAGCTCTGGTTGTGGTTCAAACTCTGGTGTAGAAACGGTCTCATGCCTTAAGCCCTAGTTATAAACTCTTCTTAATAGGTTTCCACATTTACTCAGTGACATCAGGTTTTCACACTTCAGTTAACTGAATTGCAAATCACAGCAATTATCCGGTCGCTTTGGAACCCTTAAAATCTAGCTTTTCCAAATGTTCCTGGTCAGCAAAGGGGGTGTCGGCAAAGCATCAAGTTTGGAATAAGTATCGTAATACTGGTATCATCTTTTCAAGTATCATAGGCGTCGATAGTGACCGTGAGAATTGCCCGCCACTACTTATCAGAACTTAAATACATAAAAATAATTATGTACTCTACTGTAATCAATCAACCGCTAAAACAAGCTTGTAATCGATTTTTTTTTCTTGGGTGCATAACTTTCTTATCCATTTGGTCAATGGCTGATGCCTGGCCGTGCACTGATTATCAAGCATTCCTCTTAATATTTACTTCATTCATAACTCAAGGTCTCACATTATTACTAAGCTTACAATTAAAAACACAGGACGATCTGCCTACATTCGAGATATCGCTGGCCCCAGAATTGCATAATCGCTAATTTTGCAGGAGAGGAAACCGAAAACTATATTATTTGAAATTTTTGCTTCTCGTATTTCCCTCCGCATCAACAGAAAAAAGTGCTTCAAAGGGTTATAAAAAAATAGTCCGGAAAAAGCAGTGTCGCCTTTTGCAGTTGTGTAAATAGACTTGTGCGGTTTTGCAATAGGGCCAAGTTGAGATAATAATATTGTAATAATGTTAGATTTTTATAGCCCACTTTTCTTGACGGTTTAGAAAGCTTTATAGGGAGAAATACAGAATAATAATCCACTCTCATATACACACATGCATACAAACATAACTAACTACACATCACACGATTGGATGCACACACACACAACACAACAAACATCCCAATTTCTAGACGCGGCATAGAAATTCCGTCAACAGTCAAACATTTTAAATAAATGCCTTTATCTTCTTCCATACTATTATATTTGTGGTCTTGAAATTTTTCGTTGCAAAAGGCTTCTGAACCACACAACACTCAGACTTCAAATTCTATATGGTGCATCAGAATGGATGTAAGGGTGTACAGTTTTTAATAGAAGTCTCAAATCGTTTTAGTTTTTTTTATTTGAAATTTATTGTTTCGCCATCATTTAGATCTGTTTCGAGTCATGGTTCGCCATTTTAAGGTTTCGTTATCACTTCCTGCAATGTGTTCACTATCAAACACACTAACCCACTGCGCAAATCATGCTATTGTACGGGATGCGCAGTGTGTCAACTCACAAAGGCAGAGCAGTAAGACTTATTTAAAAACAAACAAACAAAAATAAAATAAACAAATAGGAACAGGCCAGGTAATAACCACCCAGAACTGAAACCAATATTCAAACCGATTTATCCCGGGCAGGGTCGGGGACCTCAGCTAGTAAACTATACATTCATTGTTGCAAAGAGTAGGCTGTATTTTATTTCATTTTTCTTTCTCGGGATCTGCCGTATTGTTGCTGCCGTGATGTCATTACTTAGCAAAGTTCACTGGTTTTGGTAATTGTTCGAGTTTGATTACTCACCAGAATTGGTTTAAAATGAGTCCGGATAATGTACAACATCCAACTGAATGTTCTGTGTCTATGGTATTGTTAGCGAGTAGCCACTTCTTGTCTTAACACGTCACTAATTCTGGAGAGTACAGAAGTACATGTATCACTATTCATACAATACAGTTATTACAAGAGTTTTTTTCGTTGTTTTTTTTTCGACAATAACATTTCATCAGACTTAAAAGTTATGTGTCCACACTTCACAAGAATCTATCCGCGTCTCTACCTTATATACATAGTCTCATTTACTCTTGTTCATGGTGTCAAATAAGACTTCTTTTTTTTTTTTTTCTTTTCGCCTTTAAAAAAAATGATTACGATTTTTTACAAGTTTCTGTAAGTAATATATTTCCAGAAAAGTCAACCAAAAGTTGTCGTTTTTTTAAATTTCCACCAAATTCAGTATACCGGTTCTTACACAACCCAAACTTCAACAAAGTCAGGAAATAACAGTTACAAAAAATTAATTTTGTCTGTAAGAGATGGATGGGCGAAAAAAATGAACGAACACGAAACTGAATTTCGTACACACTCTGTAATCGCAATACGGGGCGTGGGTCTAATGGACCCAGAAGCAATTTAAAAAGTTTGTAATTATCTTATTTCTGGAAATTTTTTCTTGAAATTCCAGGTATTCCTCAATGACGTCACTGCCCATCTTCCCATAGTTTTAAAATTTTAGAGTATGCCCGTGCATGCTCATCAACGCACATGCATGTTGAGTATTTCTAGCCGTACGTACTAGGGTATCACAGACACCAGACTTTGTAAGAAAATTTTATTGTAGGATTTCGCTGTCACACCTTTAGTCGTACGTCCTGATTTCTCAGACACAATAATAATTTATGTCATTTGAGGGACTAAAAAATTACCAAATTGTGAAGTTCAACCACATTACTCAAATACGTTTCTCGCGTCGGTCCTAATCACGCGTGCTTGCCATATTCAGTTACTTCACACGTCATCATAATGGCGTACAGGTTGAACGAACATGACGCCACACTTTGTTTACTTCCGCCCGCCATTGCATTGGTAAATGCTATAGAAAATGCCTACCTTTTGTGCTAGTTTGGTTGTCGATATCGAACGTCGGGCAGAACCAAAACCTTTTTTTTTTTCTGTACCAGGGATTCATACACGCGATGGGAAAGTAGCAAGAGGAACTGAGTGAGAGAAAAAGACTTTTGTGGATGGAGGTCATAAACAGAAAAGGCATTTCTAGCTCCATAGTTCAGAAAAATCCATTTACTTTGAACTGATCAAATGTATGGACACTGCGTTGGGCACTGAAGAATAAAAAAAAAATGTTAGGATATGTCGGTGTGATGTTTGGCAGCTCGGTCGGTTGTTAGCTGGCCACCTGTCCTTTGGCAGCTTGTTCAGATCGACGCCTTCTGTGCTTTGTGATGTTTGATTTTATCGGTTTTTTTCCTTCTTTTTTTTTCGCAAAGGGGTCTAGCGAGTGTCCACTTCAGGACGCCATGTTCCTTGGCCTTAGAGTACGTGTAAAATGGCTGCCGGGTCAAAGTCCAATTCTAAACACATATTTCAACCTACACAACCAGTCTGTCCGTAGTTCTAACTAGACAGTTGCTCAACTACACTCAAACTTGAAAATAGGAGAATGAAGTGGTCATGGTGCAGCCATGGGAGAATTGACCCAGCCAGGAACCATACTGAAATCTGACGCATTGGGCTGACATCAAGTTTGCCCATCATCATTGCCTTTCTCACCCTGGATCAGGGTATAGGCCACCAACAAACACTTTCCATCCCTCTCTATCATGGGCCAGTCTCTTTACATTATTCCAAGTCTTTCCGCTTCGTTGCACATCATTTTCTCTGGCTCTTCTCCACGTTCCGCGCGGCCTTCCTCTTGATCTCTTGCCCTGGGGATTCCAATCCAATACCTTCTTCGTGATGCTGTTTCCTGGCCTCCTGAGAGTGTGGCCGATCCATCTCCATCGCCTCCTACCAATTTCCTCTCTGACTGGGCTCTGTCTTGTTCTTTTCCATACAATTTCATTGCTGACCTTGTCTGTCCATCTGATCTTAAGTAGCTTCCTCAAACATCTGTTGATGAAAACTTGGATTCTCTTTATGCAGGCCTGGGACGCATTCCAAGTCTCACATCCATACAACAGGACTGACTTCACGTTCGAGTTGAATATCCAAGTTTGCCCATGGGAATGGCGTTTTTCCTACGAAAATCTGCTGGTTACAACATTGCTCTGACGTCGGATTGATGTCGGAAATCCGCCCTTGAGGTAATCCTACCAACCCTAGGAATATCTTATGCAAATCCACGTGGAACTGTCGCAGGGACGCTGACTGGCTAACGGTCTTCAAGGAACTGGCCACAGAATTCTTCCTTTCTTTAAAGACTCTAGCCGACTCGAACGAGACGAATCTTGCATATTTTTTTTATATATCATTTTTGTACAAAGCCCAGCTGTAGATCTAGTTCTAGGTTGTAATTATAACGGCACTAGACTGTAATACATAGTGGATATTCGAGATAAAATCTAATAGAATTTATTGTTACAATACAATTTCACGCAGAAATTACACAGATGTGATAGATTTGATTTTCAACCACCCATGTGTAAAGAGAGGCAAAGAAAGAAAATTCCGATCATGCTTTTTGATTTTACTAGATGAAAATGCTTTTTTTTTCTTTTAGCGGCTCAAAAATCGTAAGACAACAGTGTTAAAGACTTATTTTTGTCCAAAATGGACGTGTCCACGTAATTTATCGTATAAAATTAAGGCGGTACACAAACCCAGTCAGCAACAAAACGGAAACCCAGCGATTAGGACTGACGTCAAGTTCGCTCATAGCAGTGACGTAATTCCTACGTAGATCCCCTGGCTGTAACATCGTGCAGACGTCGGTTTGATGCAGGGAACCAGCGCTTGCGGTAAAATTACAACGCTGCGGAATCCAACACAAATATATGATGGATTGACGTAGCAATGGCGGATGGAAAGTTTCATAATATTTGGTCTCGTATGCATGAAGTTTTGGGTCCTTGCGTCATGTTCTCTCTCTAGCTACATTATAGTATGGTGATGTATATTATTTTAATTAAGTACGGTCAGTTGTGTACGAACGTCGTAAATGGTACCGAACTTTTGGACAAGCATCAGCGAGGGAGCATGTAGATCGTCCTCCATCGTCTTCGGGAAGATCGTCACTGAATTGTTCATAAAATCGACACACGTAAATTCTGTACGTTTTATTGCATCATTTCGGTATTATTTCTTAGGGGAGGCTTTGCTACATACAACTTTTCTCTTTTTGTCATATTTCGACTTTGTTTCAAGTCTGGGTGCGACACTACAGATGTTCTGTGGTTTTTACAGTATATTAGGAGTGCCCTTGGATAACCTGGTATTTCTTTTCCTAATTTTAGACGACAGACAGTTCAGACGGCTGGATCCGCGTCAGGAGATTGAAAATTGAATGCATAGATGGATTACCATGGGAGCCAGAGAACTTTCTGGATAAAGGAGCTGGGGTGGGCGGGGGGGGGGAGTGGGGGGGGGGGGGGGATTGATTTGCCCGGAACTTAACACAAAAAGTGAAATGTATATGTTTTTGTTCTTGTTTTTCCAAAATTTTGCCCACTGTTTTAGGAAGACCCTCCTCTCCCCTCCCCCCCCCCCCCACCCCCCCCCCCAACTCGTACACCGATGCTATTGCCAAAACAAAGAATGCTTGTTTTCTTTTTAACAGAAACCACTGTCGTCGTATTTCACGCAGTAGCAGGCCTACATATTTGTGACCCTGAAGCTTGAACTGTTATGGGACCTCTTCCCAACTATCTTAGGATAGTTCACTCATTAAAGAGTCATCGTCGGGACCCCTCCGGGATTAGTGGCCCTGGAGCTTAAAATTAAGCTTCATTAGCTTTATAGTGGATCCGCCACTGATCTCACCCCTTCATCTTTAGCTCGCTACTGTCTTATCTGTCCACAGACTGAACTGACCCAGCATGCCTGAGCTGATGAATCAGGTGACGTCATGCGGAGGAGGGTTAACGCTGGATGCCATTGCATGTCGAGAGGAGGATGCTGTGGTGGTGGACTACATCCTCAACAAATGTAAGTCAGCGATTTTACCCTAGCAATAATTATTTATTTACATGTATCTGTTTATGTTGTATTCTCGCGTCTGCGAGTCAGTTGATTCTGTACCGCCGAGTTGGCATAGTTTTGTTCCAGTTACATCACACAAAATGTTATGTTAATCGCACGCCATCGCCCCCCCCCTCCCTCCCCCCATTCCCCACCTTCCCACACACACACACTTTACAGCAGCTGAACCTGTGCACTTGCAAAGATTTATTTTTTTTTGCACGGCGGCTGAGCAAGTTCACTCGTAAAGGCTGGCTGTAGTCCAAAAAGAACTGAGACTCTTAGGCAGATATCATACACAGTTCGAACAACACGGTCAGCTGCTGGCAGACAAGAAATGCACACGATAATTTCCTGTATTTTCTTATTAAACCCGCGAAGACCCTATCATACTATGCCCAGTCAGACACGGTCATCTTCTGCCATTATTTCTTGGATGTAGATTTTGCTGGCAGCATCTGACTGTGTCTGAACGGGATTAGCCCGATAGACCCCAATTAGGAGACCGAAACCTACTGCTGTGGAACTTGAAAAGAAAGACGAAATAAAAATCAAAATTCGTAGGAACACAAGTCACGTGGGGACATGTGGTCTACAGGCAAGGTGCTCGCCTCTCATGCCGAAGGGACCGGGTTCAAATCCTAGTCGGTGCAGGGATGTTGGAATTTTGGGATTTTTCTCATAATTTCCTGTCCCTGATCCTATGGGAGGTAGGGTCGAGCACCTAGCCTTCTCGGATAAGGACAAAAAAAAACTTGGAGGGCCCGTGTGCACGTTGCGTATGTTAAAGATATCTTGGCAGTTGGAAATCGAGAAGAGGAGCAGGCCGCTGCCCGGTCAGACTTAAATAAAAACGTATCCCTAATCCTCCCTCCCCCCCCCCAAAAAAACGCCGACCGGTGCTGCACTGCGGCGACGACGTCTCTGCTCCAGTTATAACTGGGCTGCAATGACACGGTAGCACATTTCCCAAATGGGATTAAAGAAGTACATAAAATACAAGTTCCGTGACGCCACGTGATAGTTATCCCTGTTGTTGATTGGTTTTGCGAGAGTTTGTGTAGACAGGTTTATTAGTACATGTAAGCTCTCGTGAGTTTTTTTGGCGTTGCCTCCCTTGACGTAAAAAGATTTGTTGTAAGTTTCTTTGATAAGCCTTAACATTTTTCATTAATAACCACCTGATGTGTGTTCGAGGTTATATTTTGATCCTCGCTCATTGATTCACTTTTATAATTCATTACTCTTGTGCAATAATCCACCCCATCTCCTACGTTACCCAACTTCTCCATTCCTTGAAATCACGTTGCATAAGACTAAGGCTGCGTCATTCTTCTCTAATCGATCATAATTCGTCAGCTATAGATATTGATCTGAATGCATGTATAACCATGTCGCAGACAACAAATAATTATAAGTACATTGTATTTTTTCCTCTCCCTACATCACCTCTTACTATTCTCCTGTTGGCAGTATGCATTGCAAGTCTGTCCGAGGAAGATTTCCGTAGAGCTGGTAGAATTAGCGTAAGGGCGGTTCCCAACATCAAACCCATGTCGGTGCGATGTCGAAACCAGCGAATCTACGTAGGAACGATGTCGTTGATATGGGTAAACGACGTCAATCTTACCTGTCGGATTACCTTAAGGATGCTGGCTAAGAAAGTGCTGGCCACTGCATGTTATCAGCCCGATTATATTGGGTTTTTTTTAGGCCCAAAAGAAAGTTCGTGTTGCGCTTGATTTTTTTAGAAGTTAATGGGTGCACTTCATCTCCACGCAAAAGGTGGTCCACTTCAGTTTTTCGACCAGCAAGCCAATCGTTTACAAAAATTAATATGGCTTGGATATGGATATCGGTGAGCAGCGTTATTATCTGATAAAGCACTCGGATTATGATATTATCGTTCTATGAATTATGAGATCAGATCTCTCGGCGAGACTCGATTAGTTCACGCGACTGCTATGCTCTGCACTGTGGGAACCAGTAATCGAGAACTTTAATCCGTGAAACTGGCGTGGGAAAACCCGGTCTTTGTTTTCTGCACACTCATTGAGAAAAAAATAAGGAAACAAAATAAAGTTTAATGTGAACCCCCCCCCCCCCCCCCCCCAAATGTACTGTGTGAAGCAATACGTTACAATTTAATAACAAAAATACTAAATCATAAATTCTGTAACGAAGAAAAAAATAAAGTAAAATAAAAAAACAACCATTGAAAATTTAAAGGGAAAAAAAAAAAAAAGAAAAGAAGACTATAGCTTTCAGTAATGAAGGACTTTCGTCAGGCTAAGAAGACTCGAAAAAGTTGAGGGGAAAGAACAATAAACAAATTAGACGGTCTCCCTGCTCTAGGATAACACTAAGAGTCACATTTTTACGGTTTTGTGAACAGCGAATGAAACTAGTTATCAAGGGGAACTAATTACCCATAGTTTCGATTGTTTAAGTTATCACCCCGGGTACTAATCGAAACATCTCGCTCTAGTGTTAGGGTAGCCACACAAAGGCCACCGAATTCGGTCACCGAGCCACTAGGTGCTTTAGGTGAGAAGTATTGCACTATATAATTTCAACAACTGCACATAGAGCCCACCTAGATTCGGTCCGTTTATGTAGTGCAATTCTTCTCACCTAAAGCGCCTAGTGGCTCGGTGACCGAATTCGGTGGCCTTTGTGTGGCTACCCTTAGTGTTGTTAAAACTTGACCCAAGAAGAACACGAAAGGCCAAAGTAAAATTTAGGCTTAAGTCCATTATGTGAGCACAGCCGCGACGTTTTGCGAAAAAGGAATTAATTATGTGAAGAAGAACAGCCTATTTTAAATGTAGGCCCACGCAAGTTTCTATGCAGATAGAAAGTCACCCCATTCTTTGCTGCGCGAGTGCTTTCCCTCACCGTTGGACTATGACAACACCTCTGGGGCATATTTTCCCTACGTTACGCTCTTACTCACCATAGGTGTATTCATCTTTCCATAGTGAATAAAGTTAGCCAGTTTAAAGTTATCTTGAACAGTGAAATAATTATATGAGTGATGATGATGTTATTCTTGTTGATGATGATGACGATAATGCCTACAATGTCAGTCTTATCATTCCTCCAGTTCGCTGCTCAAATTATAATAGGAATCTGCCATGACCGAAGCGCACGTCCGATTATTGTCAACTAATAAGCATGGGATCTGAGATGTACAAAGTTTATAGTGTAGCAGGGCCAAGGATTCGTAATATATGGCATTTACGAACTACTTTTTAATATTCATTCTTTTTCCTAAAAATTCCAGATAATTTCCAATCTTTCTTAACTTCTGTTTGATTACATGTATTTCTACCAAAAAAAAAAAAAAAATCTTCACGAAGTATGATTTGGAAAGGCCACCGTTATTCGCCAACATTATCGGCGGATACTGCCCGGGTTTATAACGCCATTATCGGCGGATACTGCCAGAGTTTATACGCCAACATTATCGGCCCCCGTTTATTCCGCTAGTTTTGGTGTTGTCTAATTCAAAACAAAGAAAACTGGATTTGTCAACTATTACTGTTGTTGGATTAAAAAAAAATTTAACAGATTGATTCCTAATGAAAAGACTTACAATTTCTTTTTAAAATACCCTGCTAAGTATCGAACCACCGTCTCCCGATTGACAGAAGAAAATGCTAACCACTATGCTATTGCGGATCCTGTATAATTGTGAAGGATTATTTCCAAAATAAACATCACTAAACCAAGTATCGGTGGGTACACCCCTAAATTGATACTGACTAAATTTATGATAAAATTATAATTTAAAATATGAATTGCCTCCAACCTGTTCTGATCTCAGAGTAAGACAAGAAATGACTCCAAAGGAACAATTTTATGTTACCAAGGAGCGTGTCAGAGGTCACATTTGTTTTTGTAACATCATCTTTTGAAGGGGTTTAGTTCCATACAGCGTCCCCCTGACCTCAAAAAGAGACCGTGGAGCAGTGTGTAAAGGGCAGTGAGTGTGTACTGTCCTCTGTACAAAACACATTCCCAAACTGTCATTGTTATCAGCAGAGAGACACATTGAACGTGCTGAAATTCCAGATTCATAATCCTGAACGAAAAAAAAGCGTTTGACCAATATCACAATTTTATCTGTTCGTGATGCAGGCACGTTGTAGAACACACATAGTCTGTCATTCATTTCTGGTCAGTAGTGCATAAGGGAATTGATTTAGATCTAGATAAAAGGTGAGAAAACATGTGTCCTTTTCATGTAAAATTTAAAAGAAGCCGAACTGTTCTTAAGGCCACAGCATAACAGACTGGACAAATTGTTCTGTTGTTTTATGAGAAAAGACCGATTTGGCCGAGAGCAAAATCTAGCACGACACGCAAAAGCATCTTCAGTTGTGCCTTGCTCTTTAATTCGTTTCTTTTCAATTTCGACCAAACGAAGCTATTAGCCGCATAAAATTATAGCCCAAATGGAAAGATATAATACATTTCGTTTTATAGAATGATACTGAAAGGTGAATTTGTCCAACAATAGCGTGTCTATACGTCCTTTTTCCTCAACACGGTAGTGTTGTAGTGATGTCACTCTATAGGCCTATGGCTCCTCTCCGGTAAGACTATACTGCCACATGTTGTTGTTTTTTTCTTTCTACATCATAATAGAGAAGTCAGAAGGCGGGGAAAGGTGAAGGGGATAGGCCAATACGTTAAACTTTAGATTATTGCTGTAGTTATTAATACATAGGTTGTGGTGGGGTGGACGGACTTGTCACGGGTGACCTGTTCAACCAAGCATGCCGTTTACAGACCACAGTAGCCCAAGTCTCAGGGCATTCACACTGGCGGTCTCGCTCGGATTATTTTATTACAGACGAGGGAACACTCCTGTACTATTGTACGTTCGCCCGACGAAGATCAGACTGTTTATTATTATATGTAAAGAGTTTCGACGACGTGGTGCTTTTCTTTGATTCATCGCAGTTCACACACACACACACACACACACACACATTTTATCTCTACAAAAATGGTGTGGGTCATGCATTTGTCTGGTTTGTACAAATCTCACGTAGGCCACAATAGGTTGACTTTAGGCCTACTAGTAGCTGCCATAAACATCTGCGCAGTCTCTGCCATCATAATATAGAAATGCTCAAGTTTACATCCGTTTCAGCCCATGATCTGTTGCGGTAGCAAACGATTATTTGAAGGACAGGACAATAAGCCTAATTAATTCAGCAGTTTAGAGCTGAGACCTCTTCAGGAACACTTAGGGGGGCAAAAATCAAAATTGATATTATTTTCTCAATTTTTTCAATGCAAAGAGTACTGTTGTCTTGACAGATTAAAAAAAAATGTATATGATAATCACCTGCTGCAAGACACTGAGAGTTTATCGAGCCAGAGTTTATTTATTATTAGGCCCCACATAAAACACACGAAGTGTAAAAAAAACAGGGAAACAAGTCATACAGGACAATACGAATCCATTTTCACGATAACCCCCCTTCCAGGTCATTGCTCCAGGTCTTTGAACCTGCTGCAAAAGAAAACAGCATGTTGCAAGCATGTGCTACGGATCGAATGGACACATTGTAGGAACGGATGGTTGTTGCCAAAACTTTAGTCCTACAGAGCACTAACATAAAAGATTGAAGTCCGGCATTAGGCAAACAATGGAGAGAAATAAATAGCTTCCAAAAAATGAAGCGTAATGATATTGTTCGCGAACATTTCTTGGTATTCCGTTCTCTTTGTAATTCGGTTCGACTTCCTTTCGAAACTTTGTGTTTACAGCTATCTCAGCATGACCTACTTCGACCCGCAAGCGCATGCGCATTAGACCTCGATAGAAGGAACTGGCGTTGGAAGAGTGCACGATCGCGGGATAGATCGCAATGGATTTCATATAAACAAATCAGCTGAGAAGGGTTTATTTTGTGTTTTTCGTGCCATTAGTCCGAAATATGACTTTAGGAGGCTGTCTCAGCCTGATATATTGTACTGTGGTATGATCGAGACGAGCGAAATTCTGGATCTTACTGACGGAACCTCCGCGGAGCGGTCAAACGATGACCAGCACGCTCATCAAGCTGCAGTCCTCGGCTCGGGGCATCCCCTTCTACCCGGCAGACAACCCACCCCAAGTGGTTCGTCACTCGTCAGTATACACGACATAGCAGAAATGACGCCCAAGGAAGATCCTGATGGTATAATATGTAAGCATAATGTCGTGGATTATCGTCGTTTTGTAAACAATTGTTGCCAACCATTTCAACCCTCGTGGCTGATCGGACATTATGAGATGGTGTGTCCTCATTACGGTATGGGCCGGAGTAGAGGTGGCCTAAACGTGTCAGAGGTCAACGGCTCCGAATTAAAGTGCGAACGGACATATTTAAGGGTGGCCATTTAAGGAAGGGTACTTCTTTTTCAGATCTGAAGTATTCCAGCTCGGTATAAAAGTATTCCTAGGTGGGATTGGTAACCATAATAATGAGAAAGAAAGGGGAAAGGCAGTTATGTCTTGTTTTCATTGATTGGTTCACACCCCTGACAGCTGACGGCCGACCTCTCCTAGTTTGGAGGTGTGTCACTGAAAAAAACCTTGGGCCTGTGTCCTCAAGGACATTGATATTCTCACAAACAATCAATAAAGTGATATAAACTTAGGCTACTTATTAATTGTTACAGGAAGTGTTTTATGAAAACAAAGGAGTGATGGTTTTAAGAAATTTTAAGTTTAACCTGTGAATCAATTATTATGTCAATTATGAGCATGATATCCATTCTTTACTGACTGTTTGGGCTGCAAACTTTGTATGTCAACTTATTGTATGTACCAGAATATGTCAGGACATTTTTAGATTTCCATGAATAAGGTAATGAAAAATGATGTGTGAAAAACTTGGAGTTTGTGAAACAATAACGCTTCATAGGTCATATGACCTGTTCCGTTACACTTGTTGCTCTTAACTAGTAGTACTAGTTCTAGTAATAGTATTATAAATGCCATGTATCTGCCTCAGAAATCTTGAAAATTTTACAAATATTGTAGCAGCCATATAATCTTTATGAAATTAGAATTATTATTTAATGATATAGAACTAGGCCTAATTATTTAGGAGTAAATCTAAATACTGGCTGTCAACATTCTAGCTGAATGCTGATACTTGCTCCAAATACCATCATATTCTAGAGAGTGAACATACACGCACTTAATGTCTATGATAAGAAATTGTGAGACTTGGTGTACTGCCTCAATATTTGATGATAATTTATGTGGACACATCTGTTTTGGACAAAGTTCAGTCTTATGTGATTTATTTACGATTTTTTTAAGCAACGAGAAAGGGATGCATAATTTCGTCGTGTAGAATGGACAAATATAAGCGGAAATTTCATTACAAATGATTGTGGCCTTTGTTCAACAGACTCAATTTCAACTTGTTGTAGTAATTATCTAGTACTAGTAGACCTAGATCTAGTGCTGTAATTTTAAAGTTAAAAACTTTTGGGTGAATTAGTCAAGGTAATAGTATACTAATATTGTATTCAGTGGTGAAAATGGAAGGATAAACTGAAAGTATCCGGCTACAGTGGTGTGATTATAATATAAATTGTTCATAGAGTCTGGGACCCCCACTGTCGAATAAACATAGACCAACTGGAAAGGGTCCAGAGGAGAGCTGCCCGCTTTGTGACAAATGACTATACTAGAAGTAGTAGTGTAAATAAAATGATGAGAGACCTCGAGTGGACACCATTAGAAGAGAGGAGAGCAAAAAACAAAGTAAAAATATTTTATAAAGGCAGGGAAGGAAATATCCATATCCCACTGAACCACCTCACCATTAATACCAGAGGCAACAGAAGGAATAATATAAAATATAACATCCCAAGCTCACGGGTTAACAGCCATCTTTATTCTTTTTACCCTAATGTCATCAGGATGTGGAACAACCTCCCGGCAGAAGTCCAAACACTATCGTCTGCAACGACTTTCGACAATGAATTTAAGAACATTATTATCCGTTGCAGCTACCATTGTAACTAAAGTGCGGGTTGTATTTCTGTGCACAATCTGGAAACCAAGAGATTTTTATACCAGAGTTATATATACAAAAGACTTTATACAACTAATATATTTTTTAATGGCCTTAACATCTATGTAAGGTTTTACCCTGCTTTTAGCCTCAGAGGAGCGACGTTGAGTCGCATATACTATAGTGCAGTTGGGGAATCGTCTTATAGACGGACCAACTATAAAAGAAGAAGAAGAAGAAGAAGAATAATATGATCAACAGGTAACAACATGCGAAGCATGAAATATCCATTGGAGATGTATGGGTAAAATCTTTTTCTGAATTTAATCATTTTGTTTTGAAGGGATTGATAAGAAATCAATTTTACAGTCAAAATTTGGGTCTGAGTATTTGCTGGTGAGAAATTTAGTTTCGCTGTTCTGACACTTTCATTTACTGATTTAGCAAGAATTTTGTTGATTATTTTAAAGCATCCTTTTTCTTATTGTGAAATAATCATTTTGATTTTTACAGTTTTGTTAACAATGTACACTGCAAAATGCAAGGAAAGAATTATTATAAATGGTAGGAAAAAAAAGTTTGCCACTATATTGTACTAAACATGGGCACAAACTCAAAATAACATGAACTGAGATGGTATGATGATATTATTTTAATCTTTTTTTAAAGTTGACTTTGAGTTTGAGTGCCAAGGCTTTGTTTGTAGCATTCCATTCTAGTTTGCAAGTGAATTGTAAAACAAAATTTAATTTAAATTGGGACCCTTTACACTAAACTTACAGTTTGATTGAAACATGCAAGCGGTGGAAATTTAAATGAAGACAGCTAAAAAAGTAAAATGATGTGCAATAATTATGGGTAAAGCTATATATATATTATATATATTAATACTAGTATTAGTGAAAAGTAAATGACCATGTAAACACATATAATTCTAAGCTCTTTTGTGCAATCGAAACTGAAATATATTGAGCCGTCTGCCACACGTAATAGGTCATCTCTTGTGAGAGGGAAGTGGTTGGAAAAGAGATATATTATTCCATATTCCTTTGGTTTCATTAACTGCTTATGAATTGCAGATTATTAATATTATATTAATCAATATCACAGGAGACGCTTGGCTAGGGAACTGATTTATAAACATTGTGTAGTATAACACAACAGTTAAATGTGAGCCTAACGAAAATCTTACCCCGAGTCCTACTGAAATAGCAAAATAGCTCTGTCCACATTTTTCAATTACTAGTAGTCCATGAATTCAGTGTCAAATTGGAAGCTTTTATCATGGAGTTTGTTTATGTGAATGCCTGCTTTGTTCAAGATTTTCATCAACACCAAGACATTTAATAACACTAACAGTTTTGTAGATGAAGGTTGTGAGGGGAAGATTGTTGCTGAAGAGGACTGTAGTATTTTACCTAGTAGTTTTAGTAAGCTATAGGTGAACAGTGAACATGTGTGCCCCCCCCCCCCCCCCCCCCCCCCCCCCCCAATGGTCTTCGCCTGATGCCGTGATGGCTGAAGAAAAATTGGGTGGTATTTGGAGAGCGAAGCTAGAGTAACAATTCTACTACACTGGATTTTCTACGTCTATCATTTTGTATTGAATAAATCTGTTGCCAAGTCCTACTAATTCCATTATTTTTATTTTACAATGAATGTGAAAAATTTTAACATAAAATTGTTATCAGTAAATGAAATCATGCTGATGAGGTATATGGTCGTGAGTGCATGTTCTCGGTAATAAAGTGGCAGTATGCTGATTTATGTGCATCTGTACTGTGGCTGTTTTTTGTTTCTCAAACTGTGGACCACCAAGGGAGGGCAACACTTTGCTTAAATGATTCAGTACCTCCACAACTACTCTTTATTGTGCTAGTGTTTTGGGTGTTAGCCTAGAAGCATGCATTAGCCAATTTTGATGGACTGATTAGTTGGATATTGACATCCCAGCGTTGAGTTTTAATGAGCTCCAAGTTGCAAGTAGTCAGCTGATGTAATGAAGTCTCATTGAACTGAATGTTGGGACATCACAGTTCAACTATTTGACCAATCAAAATCAGCTGATGCACGCCCAGTCCTGGGGGTGAAAAGACCAAGGCTACCAGTACCACTACCAGCCTGGTGGCTGGCTGCCCATAAATTATGTTATGCACTAAATCTAATACACTAGGCACTGCTCACACTGCCGCATGTGATGCATGATTTGTGGGTGGCAAGCCGCCGGTCTGGTGCCTATATCAGCCTTTGCCCTTGGTCTGTTTTTACCCCTTACACTTGTCATCTTTCGTATAATTACATTCTAAATTAAATGGAAGTTTCCCTGGAGCCATGTAAAATTAGATGCTTTTTTGTAAGTAAGTTCACCCAGGATGCTGTGAACTTCAGACCTGGTTTGTCCTAATCAGTGGTCATTCAAGTCATGTTTTTTTTTTCTTTTTCAACTTCCACTTTTTCCCAGCCAACTCTATGCTGGACGGTGATTACAAAGATGTCAAGGCGGGCTTTGATGAGCTATGTCCAGTATGTGGAGACAAAGTGTCCGGATATCACTATGGGTTACTTACATGCGAAAGTTGTAAAGGTCAGTGGTTCTTTGCAATTCATCTGTTTTTTTTTGTTTTTTTTTAATTATTCTTTTAAATTCAGCTACAATTCCTTTTAATTAATTAATAATAGACTTAAGCAGATGCTTAACAGAAGTGCATTTGACGATGGAGTTAAAACCCTTCCTCTCCATTCCACTAATCCAGCTTTAACTCATTCGCTGCGGTAAGCCGAATATTCGGTCCGTGGATTTTGGCTTTGCTATGGAGATATAATCCAAGCCAACTTCTCAAAACATTGAATCCCATCCTGGTTCATTGATTTTCCTAAAGAGACTTTAATATCTAATGTAGTATGTCTTGTGTTTATACTAGATATTTATACAGAGTGAAAGAAAAAACATCTTTGAACTGCAATCTAAATTTCAGACTGGATATTATTGTGTGATGAGAGTTTCCATCCACACCCACAAAAGTTACCATAGCCAGGGAATGAGTTTTAAAATTCTTCCTCTATGCGCTGAAGGGTCTCATACACCGATTAGTCTTCGTTCACTGACACTCTTAACACAAAATTAGAGAATAATAGTGTCTCCTGCATTTGGACTTGTGGTGAATAGACCCAGAACAATGACTCTGTGAGCAGTATGGAGCATGGGTTAGATCATCATACAGTTGCTGTGAGAGGAATCGGGACTCGGAGTAAAAACTGTCCTTTAACATTAAAACCCAGATTCCCTTCGATGTCAGGCATGATCACAGAGTTGTGAAGTAAAATTGCATCCACAAGCACAGAGTTGTGAAGTAAAATTGCATCCACAGTCATTGTCTTTAATCTGTTATTATTATGTCATGAGTTTATTTACAATTCATGACATTTGCTTATAATCAGCAGTTCAGTGCCAGTAGCCTTTTTTTTTTCGCACGGATTAAAGGGGTGCTCTGGTGAGAATTTGAAATTCCTCTTAGGGTACCTAAACATGTCTGAAATTAGCATGATATTATTTGGTATGATCTTACAAAGCAAAGGCAAATAGAATTATTTCAGTGTGCAGCCCATTGCCATGGCAACGACAGCCATCTTGAAAATAAACAAGATATATTTCATATTCTTAAAATTTCCAAAACCAACAAAGATAATCCAGTTCTAAGAGTTTGCACTGATAGTTCAGGCCTATATGGCGGTAGTGGACTACTTTTTATTTCGATCCAATGTACTGGATTGGTTCAGCTCCACTTCATAGTTACACACAGTATTTTGACATCAAAAACAATCCCCCTGCTTCACCAAAATACCTATTTTACATTATACTTTGCAAACCTAGGCAAAATAACTAATCTGTTACCTCCAAATATGACTGTCCTATCAGTGTGCAAAATATGAAAGCCATATTATAATGAGGGCAAACAGCTGAGATTTATGATTTTAGTGAGACCCGTACGTCATACGACAAAATAGTCAATTTTGAGAAAATGGCCGATAAAGTCAATCAGTAGCAGTTTCAAAGAGCACAGCCATTGTAATGTCACCAAATTTTGAGTGTGAAACTAGTGAAAGGAGTAAAATCCAACTTTGACATTTGTAATTTATATTCTAGAGGTATTCGTCTACAAAATGTCGAAATCAAAATATGGCTATTTTGACCCAAATTTGGTCTAATTCTCACCCGAGTGCCCCTTTAATTCTAGTTAAGAAGATGATGGGGCTGGTAAATCTAAAAGAGAGCAAACCTTGTGAATCAATGTTGCTTGTGGAGTTACTTGGACTCCTAGAATCCAGGGATGTTGAATATTGTTCTGTCTCCAATCATAGACAATACTTGCTGGTGCCTAATACTTGAATAGTAATAAACTGATTAAATCATATCTTTTGAACATATATCAATAACAGATTTTAGATAGCAACAATTTACAAATAGTTTTAGGATTTGGAAGTAATGGAAGTCTTCAGTTAGTAAACAATGCCAATATGCAAGTCTGGTGTCCACATGATACTGATACTGATAGGGTTGGATGTGCAAGAATTTCAATGGTAGGAGTATCCTACCTGTTAGTCCTAGTAACTTCAACATTTGATTCGTGTTATGCATAGAATTTCACATAGGAATCCACTCTTTGGTGGCTCTTTTCATGTCATTGTCATTCATGCAGGTGTGGTATTTAAAAAAAACGACAACAAACGCAGATTGGTGTTCATTATGAGAGAAATAATACAAAATCTGAAAATGTGTCTGCCATAAGCACACGACAAGAGTGTACCAGTGTTATGTTAGCAACATAATTTTTATTTTCATAGATGGGTGCTTTCAACTTGTTCAAAATTCAAGTGTTCCCAAAAGTGGGAATCTCAGTTGCTAATGGAACAGTGACGCTTGCCTTGTCTTTGAAAATGGATCAGTGACCTAACCTTTCTTGTGTTTAACATTACCAGGCAATTATTGTTAAGTTCACAGGCACTGACACTCCTGGCCTGATAAGATTTGTGTGGAGGGTTGTGTACAGTGAAGTTATAACCTGTGGATACAAGAAAATGGGATTGGATTCAAACTTTAGTCCACTTTGTCTGACAGTGCATCTATAAAGACAGGGGATAGACCAAAACTGGGTTAGCCAGATAACCACCAGTGTTTACTGCTCTACATCAGCACCTGTTTTTTTTTTTGTTGTCTTTCTTCCCTTTTAGATTTGTTTATATTGAATCATTGATGGAAATAATGGCCATAAAAGTTTTTCTTTGAGCTGGCCCATATTTGCAATTTCTGAATTTATAACCTGTGGTAAACTAAAGTTTCCTAGGTAACATTACATAACAGCTAACAATACTTACTGAGTGGTTAGATTTTTTTTCCTAGTGCACTGGGGATAAAGAAACCCTGAGACTGGAAACAACAGTTTAGAGCAATGAAACAAACTGTCAGCCTTGGGTGAATGTTAATTTTGCTTCACTGACAACATTTAGACGAACTAACATCTCAACTGTGTGTCTTTTTGTTCCATGCTTGGTGTTTGTCCAAGTTCCATGTCCCAGTTTATAACTGGAAGGAAAAAATAATGTATAACAGCTGAGAAATGCCTATATATGCATATGATTGTAATTTAATCCAATTTTCATTTTATGCAGAAGGGTTACAAGGAAATAAAACAAGATAAAACCTAAGCTGTGATTGAGTTCTGTGGAGTGGTGGGATTCCACCACTCCTTAAGACACTCCTTGATTCACAAAGTTGTAAAAATACACCCTGCTTGGGAAAGATCCAGATTAATGTGCATTTGAGATGGTAAACAAAACAGTACCTAGATAGTAGAATATCAGAACCTCATCTCATGTCTTTAGCCCAAAGGTTAGTCTCAAGCTTCTTGTTGACTATTGATGGCTTGGCTTTTCTTATGGTGGATGAGCCCACAGTTTGTCTTCTCTGGGGGGAATTTGGCCCTTGATATTCCATATTCAGGAGAAATTTTAGATTGGATTAGGATGAACTGAGTTTTTGTAACATCCCTTGGATGACTTGGTGTGATATCTTGCAGGGGAGATGCGATTCTGCATGCTTGTCTCACTTTGAAGATTTGATTTGATGTCTCACTTTCGTCAATTTGATTTTACTGTCACACCAGTTATATCTTTTTTGTTGATTAGCAGATTGATATATATTGTAATATTCATGACTTTTCCAGGCTTTTTCAAGAGAACTGTTCAGAATAAAAAGGTGTACTCTTGTGTAGACAACCGTAACTGCCAAATTGACAAGAGTCAGAGAAAGAGATGTCCGTACTGCCGCTTCCAGAAATGTTTGAGTGTGGGCATGAAACTGGAAGGTATGTCATTTCAGTTTGCTGAAAAGGCTCAGTGATAATGTTAATTTGTCATAGAATGTTGATTTGGTTGAAAGATGTTCTTGTTCTTTTAATGTACAAATTGTTAACATTAATTGATTAATGTGTACTATTCTCGAACTGCTGGGAATGAGAAAAATGGAAAGATAATTCATGAAAACTGCAATCCCAATTGGGTTTGCAAGATAAAAATTTTTTTTGTTTTTTTTTTGTTAATCTTTGTACGGGAAGAAATGACATTTATTTAACTAAGTTGTGGCATGCAGTTTGAGGAAGTTTGTATTTTCTGTAGTCGTTTGACTTTATTGTTGTAGCTCATGTGATGATCTAATTACCACTACCAGGTAATGGGAATGGCTATGTTCAATATGATATGGACTAAAGACCTCTTGGAAAGTTGTAAACCTAGTTACACCCATATAACTGGCCTTTGATGTTTCTTTATGAAAGTGGTGACACATGGGGTCGAGTTAGAGCGCGGTGCTTAGAAGTGCAAGATGCACTTCATTTTTAAAAATTACAATGCATATTTTTTATGTCAGACTTCAGTGCATAGTTGCTTCTCTGAAAAGGTTCTGATCAGTTTTTAGTTGTACAATATGTCTGGCGCTCCAGGAAAACCCGTCGGATGACGCACAGGCTGCTTTTTAAATACAGGCCTGCAAAGTCATTTTTCTCAGTTTCCCTTTTTACTACACCTGAGATTTATTTTAAACGGCCAGCCATATGTCAAAAACTATTTGAGATATTCACTTCAAATAAAAAGCAAAATGCACAGAAAATGTCCTTCTTTCACAATTTTCCTCTGAAAATGTGAAATTTGACCCATGTGAAGGGTTTTCCTAGAGCACCACACATATGTTGTAGTAACATGAGTTACGAAGAATGTTGCTTTCCACAAGACCAGGGGTCACCAAACTACGGCCGGCCCGCGACGTCAGTTCATCCGGCCTGCCATGGTACTTGATTTTGTTTGATTAAACCAGGGATATCTAGAGCTACGGGATGGACAATTGCTAATATGGCCCGTGCTTGTAAGTCTGTCAGTTATCCGGCCCTCTGTGAAAAAAGTTTGGTGACCCCTGCAGAAGACCACGGGCTTAATTAGGAAATCACTCATGTGAAACTTATACCCCCAACAGTTTCATATATATTTTATATCTGTCACTAGTATCACTTTGTCAGTTGTTGAGGTATTATTCTGTGTGTTAGTGGAAAGTAATTATTTTCTGTATGATGAAAGGAGAAACTAAAATTTTGTCATTAACTCTTGTAGCTGTCCGGTCAGATCGGATGCGCGGTGGACGCAACAAGTTTGGGCCCATGTACAAGAGGGACAGAGCCTTGAAGCAGCAGGCAGCAAGGCAGGCACATGTCATGCATGGCTCTTGTGGGGACATTTCTCTCCTGACCAATGGGATGATGGGAGGAGGGGGGCCCCCGGGCTCTCCAGAGGACATCAAACCCGATCCCCTTCTCCTGCAGGCAAGCTTGAACATGTATTCTGGCGCCATATCAACCTCCTCTACCTCCAACCTTATACCAGGCTTCATTCCTGGTCTGAACTGCCTGTCTGCCACTGCGGCAGCTCCCTCCTCTAGTAACACTGTTGCCACATCTGCTGGTGGACACGTGGGTGGATCCTCCCCTCCACCTGCCCACCCCCATCATGTGCCACACGGCAACCACCACTCCTCTCACCAGAGCATGGTTTCTGTGTCAGCAACTCAGGGCATCTCTGGCTACACCCATATCACTGGGCTGGCCGTGCCGCAGGCGCATAGCCCAAAGACTCATTACTCGCAGCACGCTCGCCACCACAACAGCCAACACCACTTACAACAACCTCACCATCAGACTGGGAACAGTCCACTTGAGCGGGGGGGAGGCAGCCCGCCTAGTCATATCCAGCACCAGCATCACATCTCGTCCCACGGACAGGCCATCTCAGATGTTCATATGTCACACAGCCAACTCCACATGGGTCCCCAGCGTCATAACCCCACCACTACTACCAACAACAACAACAACAACAACGTCAGTAACTCTTTTGCGCCTGGCATTCGGGACGGTGAGGCTGCCTACCCCCTGTCGTCGCAGGTTCGCCCTGATGTGATAGAAGCTCTGCGAGCCTTCCAGGGCCCAGTTGTAACCAGCCAGTCTGAACGGTCAGTTTTGTCTCCTCTCATAGCTGAGATCAGTGCCACCATGGTTGATGAGTCTGAGGTAAGAATGAGTAATCGTGTTGTTTTTATGTAATCTGTTGGAATATATAGTGTCCATCTCACATTCTGGCATATCAATGTCTTTGATAGTTTTGAGCCAGCACTACCTCATCACAATGAGGTCTATATTCTCACAAAGTGGCTTTGTGGATTTCTTTAAAATCGGTCGTGAAATTATAATGTATTTTGCCACATCCAAGAATAGCGAAAGGAATCAAAACCTTGAAGCGCTGTCCTGTACGGTAAAATGAAATAAAACTGTTGATGTGCCAGTATTTGAGATTGTCGAAGACATGTATGGTCAGCTTTATGTGTTGGGCATGACCAGTGCAGTGTCCCACTGCTTGATTGCCGTCTAAAGTCTGTACAAAATTGTGACGTTGACAACTGTGATTAATAATAGTGAATGGTGCGAGGGACTGAATATTTGATTTGTTCACACAACAAAAAGTAATAAGAATTAATCCAAAAAGAAAAATTGAAACTCTTAGAACAAAACATGGAAGTGCTGCATGCACATGAAAGATGTGAAAATTGGTATTTTTCAAGGAATGTGCATGTTTACAAGTAACAGCAATTTTATATTTCTTTAACCCGTTCAGTGCCAGCCCCGCAGATTCGTGAATAAATTGTCAACTGTGATGTTGCTTTTGAAATTATAGAAAAGTGAATGTCCTGAATAGAAAATTAATGCTTCCCTAAGATGCTATTTAGATTCTCATCAACAGCTTGAAATTGCTGTAGTTATCAGTATATTAAAAAAATAAAAATGAAAATTGTAACTTTTCGGTGTTGGCAAGTAAAGGGTTAATAAAGATATAAGGAAGACATCTCAACCCTATTTAAATTTTCCTTTTGGGGTATGTAATGAAATTTGGAGATGAACTCAAACTGCAATTTTCATTTCATGGCATATTGTCAGTTGTGTGACAGTTTCTGTCAGTTTTCCATGTGCTCATGATGCCCTAGATTAAATTTTCTGGTGAAAGGGGAAAGGAAATTTAAGATTTCAGTCAGAGACTTACAAGTTCTGTGACGTTGAGTGAACAAACCATTATGTGGCAGCGCTACTTGAGGCTGAAGTTAATACTTGATTAACAACAAAGTGATACCTCCCTCATGCAGTAAAACAACTTGCCTGGGCATAGAGAGTGATTATAAGAGAGTGGAATTGTTTAGCTACTAGATGGTACCTGAGAAGACAATCTGCGATGCAATGTGTATATTTGACATTTTGTAATACGTGAAACCGACATTGGTTATTTAATTGATTTCATCATCTAGGCCTGTATGACTTCAGGGTAAAAATACTCTATTTTCATTGCTCATTATGGTGACAGTCGACACTCTACAAAACAAATATTGCTTCACTGGGATTGGCTGTTCTGAACTGTTCTTTAAAGTGGACGAAAATGTGGATACTAGGGGTTTGTGATATTTTTGTGTATAGAAAATCAGCTGGTACTCCCACACTTGGGTTTCATTCATGTCAGCTTTTTTTTTTTTTTTTGTGGAAAATCTGCCCATTTGTGTTTGGTTTTGTTTTTTTAATGGAAATTCGTGTGGTTTGTACACTCAGGTATAATTGCCTAACTCATTTACTAGTAATTGAAAGCTATTGGGCAAGAGTAACAGTTTTGTATTTGTTCATGTTTGAGACATGGAATGGAGAATGTGCTGAAGGGGCTGTCCTGTTGGTCTTTAAACAATGTATAGGTAGAATGCGCATGATGTCACATGCACTGTTTTTGTTTTGTTCTTCCACCACTAAAGATGGCGGGTGGATCAGCTGATTAGTGTAACTTTGAGATATGTCGAAGTGGTTAAAATGTCTGCTACAGGTAGTCTCATTGTAATTGATTGTTATGGCACGGGTGGAAAGGATAGACCCAAGCTGGTCAGATTCCCTGCCATCCGTGTAAACAAGGGAAAGGAAGTGAAAGAATTGATCGAAAGTCTCCTGTTGAACGGCCAAATTTTAGCTCACTGCCAGTTAGTTCGTGGCTCGCAATGCAAATCAGCCAACGAATCAAAATCAATGATGATGCTTGGGTCCAGACACTAAAAGATTGCGGATATGCGCATTCTACCTAAATCGAAGCCCAGAAAGTGAGATCTCATTATGCATTTTTCCATCAAAGTTTCCAGTGAACTGGTTTTGGAAATGAATAATGCACCATAAGTAGTACGTGGTTAGAAATACTGACCAGAGTAATGTGAGATGACCAGCTGTCGTAGCTGTCTTTCTGGTATTGAATTATCTGATTAATCTGACGGCTTTTGTTCTGAAATGAAAGGAAGAGTAGGAGAAGTCCAGTAGGTAGTTGGGTATCACAGATTCCACCACCTCATGGCTTGTTGCAGTCTCAGATGACACAATAATACAATGAAAAATGTGGGTGTATACTGACAATGGAGTCATTCATAAGGTACATTTAATGCTTGGAAAGAGGGAAGGGGGTTTTTGCCCCAGAGAATAAAAAATGCACAAGGGGAGGGGGGGGGGGTCTGTGGGTTTCATGCTTACACAAATCAGTGATGGCAATAAACAATTGGAGTTTATTTACATTGTTTTGGACAAAATTGGGTGAAGGATTATATGCAGAAATTGAACACGGGCTGTTTCTTATGAAACAGTCAAGTTGTCCATAGAGAATATCGCTTCGAGCTCAAAATAACAAGGCCTTTAATGGACATGCAACATTTTTATGGCTGTGCGTTGGGGGGAGGGGGGTTTGTCGGGCCAACAATGCTAAAGTAGAGCCTACATCTACATGAATACATTATGGATGGTCCCAGGGCATGGAGATTTTGAATACTTGATGAAACTATAGCAAATCTATGAGTATTATCCAATAGTCTTGTTATTAACTTGTTGTAACCAGTTGAAATCTTTAGCAAGTTGATGGAAGCAAGACAGCTGAAAGTGGCGGGGCAAAAAGCCTTTTGACACAGCAAATTCAGCCCTATTTTGTGGACACATGTCAAGTTTACCGTAATATGTTAATATTATAATATTATGGTAAAGGCAATACAAGTTCTCTGTCCTCTCAGCATTGTACGCTCCTGAAGATTGGGGATTTATTTTGCTTGGAGTCATGAAAATTTTCATAGCAGTGCGATTTTGTTTTTTAATAACATTAATAATGTAACCACTGTGTCATTAACTTCTAGGGCAGCTGTTATCTTAATGTGGCAGTCAGCTGTTGTGAATGCAGACTTTCCAAACGTTCTGTAATTTAATGGACTCTCTTGTATTCAGGGTGTTACTCTGACTGATAAAGTGATAATAATGTATTCCACTTGCCATAACACTAAACAGTCATTACTAACTCACCCATTTTCAGTGTGTCCCATACAGCAGTGGCGGTAATTTAGTTCTAAAGCAGTGTTCCCTACAGGATTTTTTTGTGAGTCATCATGACTCTCAGCTGTAAATTGTGAGAGTCATTGTCAGATATTGAATAATTCGCCATGAAAACAATTCAAAACAGAAAAACTAATCATATTTCGCGAGAAGAGGAAGGGCCGCAACTCTCAACGCATTAGGCCTAAGTCAGAGGCACGCATGAACGCATTTCCGAGAAATATCTGCCGTTTCTGAGAACACTGCACCGCGATAATCACACAGTCGCACTTCTGCGGAGGGCCGGACTTTCATGACGCACAGACACCCCCAAATTTTGTAATTGGTGCGTCAGTAAAACTCTGTGTGGATTTTTCCCTGCGTCATGTCATCCTGTCTGTGCGTCTCAGACGCACGCGCGTGCGTTATCGGGAACACTAAAGTGGGTTTGTGAATGCATGTGCCAGAGATGGCTTTGAAGTTCATAGAGGAATTTGAAGTTATTATTAAGATGGAACATTAAAAAACAGTGCAAATGTGAAGTTTTTGCCTGATAGGTTAGTTTGACAACCAGTTTTGGAAAAAGTTATATTTTGTGAAAGTAATAAAAAAAATAGTGCTAGTACAGTAGTAGCTACAAAAACTTGCAGGGAATGAATGAAAATTCAGAAATTGTTCTCAAATAAACTGGTGATAATAAACTGTAAAACCTAGTAATCCTGAGATATTGATGGGTGAAAATATTTTTTACCGGGGCCCCGCGGCCCGTGCAGTCCTGGAAGACCCGTGAAATTTAAAACTTTGAGAAAAGGCTTTGGAAATGGTGGAATAGCCCTGGAATTTATAGATTTGGGAAGAAGCTCTGGAAACGGCGGATTAGCCCAGGAATTAAAAAATTTGAGAAAAGCTCTGGAAATGGTGGAATAGCCTCGGAATAACCCTTTGCTTGAATTCTCTGTGGGTTTAAAAGATGGTGAATCACACTGAAAAGAATCTTATTTCAGTTCTTAGTTTTCTCCTATTTTCTTGCCTTTTGTAGCCCTGGAATTTAGCATTTCAGACTTGCAGAAGCCCTTGAGAAACATTCTCTAAAAAGTGCAGGAACCCTGTTGTAAATTTTCCATTCACTGGGTACTTCTGTCATGCAGAAGAGGCAGAGCTTATATGCGCAGGTCCTCTGTTTGTGCTTTCCTCACGTCAAAAGGCAAGCTGGTGCGAGGTGGGAGAAAGTGATTTATTTAATAGTTGCATTTGTTGACCTGAAGTGGAATTTTCTGAGTCATCCAGTATGCTGTGATTTTATCTCTTAATTAAGACATATGTGTGCAATTGGTCATAGAAGGTAATAAATTACACAGTACATATTTGAAGTGATCAGGGGGGAAAAAATACGTGTTTCATGTGAATAAATACAATTTGAGCAAAAGTTTGATCCTAACTCGGAAAGGCAGAAACCTCAGACTAACCGCACTTCTGTTTACACTGCATTCCAGATCATGTAATTGGACAAAGTGGCAGTAATGGAAAGCTCTGCTCTGTCTGCATTAAGCTTAAGTTTGCCAGATTATGAAATCACGAAGTGTAATATTTTAAAACCACCATGAAAAATCAATATGTGAAAGTGTTGGCATAATTGAAAATCACTTCAGGTCAACTGGGGTCACAGATGGTTCTGATTCTTTTTCTCATATTGCTTTTGACGTCACATATTAAAGATGTATATTAATCGTTTGTCTATCACCAATCACAAAGTGACTTTTTCTCATATTGCTTTTGACTTCACGTGTTCAGAGATGTATAATAATTGTTTTTCTTACTGTCACCAATCACTGAATGGCTTTTTCTCATTATAATTAGTAAATTACTTTTGACTTCATGCATTAAAGATATTTATTGATTAATGGTTTTCCTAACTATTTACTTTCATAGTTGAGAAAATAATGGAATGTTGGTTTTTGAGGTCTCAGGGATTCATATGATGCATTTTCTGTCTTTACGCAACCGTAGCTCATTATTGGTGAGCAAGATTTGACAGCTGGATGCAGATATATTCCTAAACAGAGACTTGACAAAAGAGTTTAAGTGTTGGCATCATATCAAGTGAATTTAGTTTCTGAGATGATTTCTGGCACAGTTTTTGTTGTGATTTTAACTAAAGCTTGGGGTATACTTAAATCAAACACAAATCTGACCAAATTTTTGGGTGAATAGGCAGTAAGCATTTCTTGCTATTTTACTGTCATTTATAGTATGCATGATATATTTTTTTTCTTTTCATTTTACTGTAAGCAAGTAAAAGCTTGTGGGCAGCACCTAATTGAAGGCTGTGGTTCATAGATCATCTTTGTTGCACACCAGGGGACATTTACGTGTACCTAAAAAATCTCATTCTCTGAATAATATAGGGTCTGGTTTGCAGTTTAATACTGTCAAATCAGTTGGTAGTGTGCCACTGCCAAGCTGTTTGGTGTGGTAGCCTGAATGAATGAATTCAGTGATGTTCATAGCACTAGTATAAATTACATAGTTTGTGATAGTAAAAGTGTCAAGTCCATCACTTACAAATGCTGTTGAGATGATAGAAATGTCATTGTGCTCCAGCATGTCCATAACCAGGTGTCGTGAATGCATATATATGTCGCAGTGTCATTTCATTAATTTTAATAGATTAGAGTGATCGGGTTGCCAGTGTAGTTTGAATTATTTCAATAGGATAATTGTCTTATCATGACCCACAGCCAGTTTTGAAATAACTTCTTGTTTGTTTATTGTGAGGGATAAACCTCCCACTTCCCCCTCTCTCGTTCTCTCTGTCTCATCAAGAAAGTTTCCCATACCACTCTACAGCATGTCATGTATGCCAGGACACTACACACTTGTTTCTAGTCAGGGAAATGAAACTAACTAAAGGAAGCACACACACAAAAAAAAATTATATGTTACCATCCTAGTAGCAACATGTTTAAAAGATGTCATGAAATTTGAATGTCTGCATGAACCCGGTAGGTTGATACTAAAACGCCTGGGTTAGATTACTTGATTGAGAAATGAGAAATTATATTTCATAATTTTTTGAACTGTCATGTAGGTTGTGGTGTTGAGGGGGAAAAAATGAGACAAACTGCAACACACTGACATGTTTCTGCTTTTTTTTTTTTTTTTATAATCAGATTCCTAATCTTCATTGTTTGCCGAGGGATTTCTAGTTGAGCATTTTATTGTTAATTTGATCCCATGTGTTTCCCCATAATTTTGATGATAATATTTCTTAGTATTTAATGTTGTTTTGCCACTAGAGCCTTGCAAATTGCAGCTGGGTTTTATGAGGTGTCATCACAGAGTAAAATTGTCCCAGTTTAATAGAGCTTGGAAGGGTTGATTCTTTAACAAGAGGAGGTGGCCTGGAACATACATTTTGTCGTATCTGAATTTAAGGGCTTGGCTGTTCAAAACCTCAACTTTATAGTGGCCCGAAAATCTATTTTTACCATGAATGACTTTTCTGTGGGCAGGAATTGTCCTCCTCGGGGCTGACCTTAGCCCTGTTGACATTTTCGTCCCGCTCTCAGTCTGTATATACTCAGGTATCATCATGTGTTCATAAAGATATGAAATATACATATTCACAGCTAGATTCAGGCCTTTCGAGTGGTGTCAGTCCATTTTTGGGCCTTGTGAAGATTTTGCAATTCTCACCCATGTCTGAAGTGTTTGCATCTCCCCCGGAAAGAATTTGATTTTGTGAACTCCCGCATTTTGATACGTGAAAACTTGCCGGGACAAACCTGGAAACTGTTCAGTGAAGATTGTGAAAGAGTTATTGTAACCTTTAATATTGATTGATGTAAGCTTCTCATCTGTGGCAGTCAGCTACTCGGCAACTTTTTAGTCCTACCATGGAATATTATTTATATATGATCTAGATATGTAATACAGACTCGTAGCATAGCCAAATGGAAGTTGGGAAGATCTGAGTTGCATTATATTCATTTATTTATTGGACTCCACCATCTTCACTATATAAGCAGGCGGTTGGGGGGTGTTTGTGGCAGGGTGCCCTTCTGTTCTATCATTCTGTTATATTCTGTCAATTGCCTTGCTTCTTCCCAGCACGGCAATGTGACCATTATTGTGTCTGCATGCATTCTCCAAACTTAATTTTCTCTATAGAATGGTAATAGACAGTGAGATGTTAACACCATATCGTGTTAAGAGTTAACTGGGCCTGTTATGACTGTGGGAAAGAGCCACTATTTGAATTATTGGAATATTTGCTTCACTATATATTATTGTGAGAATAGTCTGTAGTATTAGACACTCTGTTTATTTTTTAACGTCCCACCTGTAGGCATCACAAAAGAAATGCTGGGTTTTGTTGTTTTTTGGTAAACTTAGCGCAGTCCACTCCTTCAAGTTTTGAAAACCATCCTTAGTATCAAATTAATGTAGGATGCAGACATTTAAAAATGAGCAAGGAACTACTACAGGGCATCAGCATGGCTCATTATTACGTGCGAGCCAAAAACAAGATTTTTCTTGAGTTGGCGTTATCCTTATCTCCGAGGAATGGTATTACATGATATAAGTCACATCTCAGCTGTAACTGGCTTCATTTGTCTGGCTGCCTGGGCTGTCGGCCCGATGTCTCAGCCAATCATTAGCTGCATCACGTAGGAGACAAACATATAAACATTCGCTTTGATGCAATACATACAAAATTTCTCTGATCAAGATTGGCTTGGCAGTACCTAATAGTTCAGCTTTCCATGCCGGAGCTGGAGATTAAGGGGCTCAATTTCTTTTTCAGCTATGTTGAAAGATGTCTAGGGAGAAGATTTTTTAATTCAATTCTTTTTGTGTTCAGTAGCTTGATGTAACCTGATCATTATGTCTAGTGAAATGTTAAATCACATGTGTGGAGTGTGGAGGTGTTTCAGGCATTAAATACTTCTTTCTTGGGCTCATTAAGGAATTCATAATTCCCTGAATAGATTGGGCATAGAGTATTAATTGCTAATTCTGAGACAGGATTTTTGCTCTGATGACGTCATCAATACATTTAATGAGTAGAGGCATGGAAAGATGAATGCCAGTTTTTGCAACCTTTTTTTTTTTTTTTTGAAAGATCATTTTCATGTCACTTTTTCTCCAGTTGTAGTATTTTCAACACTTGCACCGGCAGCCATTCTAGGAGTGTTGCACAAGTATATGCAGGTGCAGGGCTAATGTAACAGTTAACACACATGGGCACACCACCGTGTTCACATTTAGTTCATGCTTCACTGTGACCAGGCCTCGAAAAACTAATAGTAAACATGTATTTGTCTGGTATTTTTTTAAATCCCCTTTTAACGTGGCAGACAATGGTTATCCAGATGGTTCCTTCTCTGTTGATTTAATTGATGTATCTTACATCATCCTGACACCAAATTCCCTTTGTTCCAGAAACTTCATATATATATATGCACATTAAAAACCAGCCATTTAAAAAAAAAATTTCTTGCATTTTCATTCTGAAATCATTTTTGGTTTCTATTCTCAAGCCTGAGTTCTGGAAAATGCCAGAAAATAAAAGAAAAGAAGGAAAAACTCAAGAAAGTAACAGTGGGGATTTAGAACTGTTACTTTTTAATGGATTTATTCCCCGTAACTTTTATTGAATATCTAGAAGAGCCTGTGAAACAGGAACAGTTGAATTACCTGAGATTTTCATGACCAGCTAGGTATCCGACAGGAACTAATTTTGTAAAACGTTGTTGAATCAATAAGAAATTCTCAATTTAGTTGTAAAATTTGTTGACATTTGGCAGAGAGTCATGTTGAATGTCACATACACAAATATTGTGCAAGCGGCAGCACCATGTAACTAATGCAGTATAAAAACAGACACAGAGCTCCAGGATCAAACACTGTATGTACAGATTTGTGTTCTTGCCCGTGGTTGCGCTAAATTAGCGAAAATGGCATTCTTCGAGAAAATAAATGATCAGAAGTTGACAATGACTTCTGGATAGTGGATGCTTTATAAAGATTAAATAGATGCTTTTTAGAGATTAAATAGATGCTCGTAAAGATTAAATAGGAGCTTTGTGAAGATTAAAATAATATATGCTCTGTAAAGATTAAGTACTTGCTTTGTAAAGATTAAATAGTTGTTTCGTAAAGATGAAATCTTTGAGGGTAAATTCATACTTCTTGTCTGAATTGAGTGTCAGGTATATGTCATTGATTTTTAATCACATTGTCTCCTTATGCAAATCCAAGTGTCTTCTATAGATGTGGTTTTTGTGTGGCAGTTACGAGAGAGTATCCTCGTCATGTTATTTGTGAAGGGATCGAATCTGTCAGCTGGCAATAGGTAGATTGTAGTCAAACATTGTGGGCTTACAATAGAAAGACTTTCAGGAGGAACAGGTTTATAATGTCGAAATTAAACAGTGCAACAGCACTATCAGAAATTGGGCATAAGTTTACTTTGTTTAATTGTGGGTATACAATAGTAAATCATGGCGGTGGATTAAATATGCTAAAACAGGGTTTACGGTAGTAAACTTCAACAGTAAGCTTACAGTATTACAACAAAGCAGTGGACTAAAGTTTGTAAAATGGTGGCTTACAGTATTAAAACAGTGTGGTGGATTAAACGGGGTGAAATGGGGTTTTACAGTAATAGAATATAGTACATGTAGCGGATTTAATAGTAGTAAAACACGGTAGTAGATTAAACATGGTAAGATATAGGGTACATTAGTAAAATTTAATTATGGGTGAACAGCAGTGGAATAAACATGGTAAAATGTGGCACAGCTGTAGTAAAACACAGACCAGGTGCCACCGCGGTAAAATGCAGTAAAGGTTAATTGTGGTAAAATCTAGAAGTTGGTTGAATGTGGTAATGTATTATGTTTAACAATTGTGTTTGGACAGGAAGGCTTGTTGTCTATGTGTCCATAGGGAGGATGAGACTCAGTGTTACATAATTCTGGCTCGCCTTGTTGCTACCTTTGGTATTGATTTTGTCTGAGGGCATGTGGATGTATCATCATTAATCATAACATTCGGGAGGTTGACACAGGGAATCCTGCATTTGTCCTCATTTCCGCCTCTCCTTGGAACAACAACAAACACTTCCCAGGCCAGAAATTACCAGAATTTACAGGAATGCCTCCGTCGCAGTGCTTTTTATTCAGGTGGATAGGAATATAGAAATCCTATTATAAAGGAGGTAGGACCTCCAATGTAATCATGGAAGACTTTTTAACCGCTGAGCCTTAAATTCTACAAAATATATTAGGCATAGAAAGACGTGGTTTATGTGGGCATGTTTTAAAAGATCTTGAAGTTCGCTATATTTTTGGTACTTTTATTGATTTTCAGCCACATTTGAGTTGAACAGAAGAAAGTGTTCCAATATTTTGAGCCGGAAAAAAATAAACGCATTTGCTCTGACAGGAAATTTCGTTCTGCACCTCAAGTGGCCCACTGGTGATCAAAACTCAGCTTTAAAAATCGCACCTGTGTATTCCCCGAATCAGCGGCCCAACTAGTGAATTTAAAGAAAAGATCTCGGCCTCATTTTACCAGAGCATTTCTGAGTTTTGGGGAGAGTAAGATTTCTGGAAGATAAGTTTGTAGCAAAAATGTGTAGCCACCCGAAAAAATGAGGCACATTTCAGCACTACCCGATTCAAGAAAATTGTTAAGAGGGTCAATTTTATCAATTTTGCATTTTCAGTAGTTTTGAAAAGTTTAACCTCTTTACTTTCCTTTTCCAAATGACAGTACTGTTACAGTGTTAGAGAAGGGTAAATGCCTCAAAATTGGCTTTGAGTCACCATCAATAATTTTGATGAAAAGCTGAAACTTTCCAAAGCATTTTTCTCAAAACTGTGGTTCTGTCACTTCCTGTCTTTGATAGGCCATACCTTCTTTGCTAACTAAATTACAGCACTATTTTTTTTTTTTTTTACCAAATGAAAGGGTTTTGAATAATCTATCTGGTGATACCAATATCTCCATACCACCAAAATGCATGAAATGCCTCATTTTGTCGGGTAGCTACACAAATGTTTCTGCTTATAAAGCTATTACAGCTATTGATACCATACTTTGTGAGAATATGGATCTCCGCACAAGCAACAACGATAAAGTAGTCCTAACTCAAAAACCACCAAAGTCATTGGTTTACCAATATAGTGATTGTGAAACAGACAGGGATATTCTGAACAATGTGACACAGTGAGATCATGAAAGTAAAGACCAAAAAAAAAAAAATTTGATTCAGGAGTCATTGGAGACATTGGCATGACATTTGTTTTACAAAACAATATCTTGGCTAGAAATAACTATGAGCTCATTAGCTCGTGTGTGCTGTACAGACCTCCCAAGTCTCCCCATTTTCTCCTGGTCTTTATGATATTACTTCACCCTCCCCATGTTCCTTCAGAAACTCCCCATGTGTTTACTTAATGTCTTTCTTTTAGTTCACAAAGAAAGTGAAATACCACTGGGAATTCTGGGATAAATGTACAAACATAATCATTAAGTTTTTATGTGCTCAAGCAAGAAAGGTGAAACCTGGATACTGTAAAGGTTGTGACAGTGATGTTACTGTGTAGCAGGGTGGATTAAATGTCGCAAATCATTTTCTGAAATGTTGTATGTAGTAAATTCTCCATTTTCTTTGGGAAATTTGCCTTGCTTCTGTATTAAATCTGCCCATGTCCTGCTTCTGCTAGTTGGGAGGTCTGACTGTGTGTTGGCCTTTCACTGTTTAATTGATGTTCTATGATTATGTGTGAACTGGTTAGCACATTCTGCCAGTATCCACTGCTTAGTCATGGTGTAAAAATAAGTGAATTGGTTGAATTTAATTAAAAACTTTTATACACTGCCAATACATGCTGGTATCACAAGCTGTTCCTTCTTATGCTCACCTGGTGTCAGTTTTCACAGGTATTGTGTTTGATTTTATGGCAGCCTTAACGAGTATTGATCACTTCAAGGAGAAAAAAAACATTTACAGGCTCCTCTCTAGTGTTGTAGCTATTTATTTTTTTTTGTCATTGATTCAAGCCTGATATTTTTGGTGTTGGATGAAGGTATCATGGTATGGATGTTAGTAAGTCCATAAGAGAGGGGGGGGGGGTGGGCTGTTGTTATTTCATTGTAAACTGCTTTGGCTTTGTAGAGATAGTGTATTCCAACATCACTATTCTAATTATTTACTCCTTAAAGCCTCGCCCCCCATTTGTGCTTGTGGGCGAATTTTGATTTCTGAGAATTTGTTCTAGGTGCATAATTAGGGGGGGTTCATGATCATTTGGTTATTTTAGTGTGTTTATTGTAGAAAACACTAAAAATAACTTTGTCACAGTGTCTTCGCGCCGAGTTCTTGTGGGAACTGCAACCAAGACTTAGTGATAAATGTCTGTGTATCATTGGCGATACATTATGGTGCCAAGAGGGGTGACTCATCTCACAAAGTGATGGGATGACATAAGACACGGAAAATCATTGGAAAATAAAGTAATATCTATTCGCACTGTCATCTGAGAACTTATCACAATGGTAAATGCTGAGAACTTATCATAATGGTAAATGCTGGTGTCTTTGCATGTCCCTGACATTGTGGTGTCTCGTTTACAACAGATTGTATAAACCCTCGTGGGAGTTCAGAGTTCAGTTATTTGCGCATTTTGTGGATTATTCTTCAGTCATGTCTAATTGCATGCATTAGTCTTATATCATAAAAACCACAGAAAAACTGTGGGGTCGCAGCAGGGCTATAAGCAAAGTCAAAATTGGGCAAAAAGAAAAGGTTGTAAAGCCCTGCGTGAGAAATAAAACCCAAACGATACAAAACAAACTAAAGAGAAGACAGAAAATACACAAAATTTTCGGCTTTCGCCCTTTTTGAGTGAAAAAAAAAATCGAACAATAAAAGATTTCAACAGGAAATGTATAGAAACGAAGCGAAACAGGTTACTTAACTGCGAGTCCAATTCGTAGTTTACAAGCCAATTGGTAAAAAGTGATAGATTTATACCACCATATTCTAAGAAACACACTGTGTCAGTAAGCCATCTACAGTATAGCTGTAACCAAGCCACCATGCCATTAAACCCAAACTCAAATTACCAAGTGCGACATTGGCATAACTGCAATGATCAAAACAGTCCACTTTATTATAGAGGATTTAGCTGATATGAGATTTTGGTTCCTCTGCTGGGGGAAAATTTCTGCTGAGACCATCATGGGTTTATCATGTCCAACAAGTGCGAAAGAGAAGCAGTGACGAGTAGAATGAAGTAGTGTAAACACGATTTTGAAAAGAACTGTGCACATGAAGATGCACCTTTGTTCTTTTGTGTTCATGGAGTGTATTTCATTTACTCTAAGTGTGGCAGAAGGAAACCTTGTGTAAAGGAATAATACAGGAATGATACAATCGCATTTTACTGTATTGTTTCTGTATTATTTCTTACATGAGGTTTTGCTACATACAACTTCTGCTTTTTGCCACATTTTTGGCTTGGGATCAAGCTTTGCTGCAATCCCACATATGTTGTTTTGTTTTTTTGTTTTTTAAATATTTTGACTAAATTGCAATGTGCTTTACTTTGAGGCACCAGCTACTGTGTGCCCTATCTGATTTTCCTCTGAAGCCTAGGGTGTGCACCAGCTGATTTTGATAGGCCAACTAGTTGGATGGTCACGTCACAACTTTTAATGAGACCCTGTGCACATGTGCACCAGCCAACTAATTAGATCTCATTGAAACTTTGACAAAATCATATTTTCCAATTTCCATCTTGTAACTGGTATCTTTGTCTGTTGTTTACAGGTGAAGCACAAAATGCTGACCTTCATGCAGAATGAATTGTCGCAGACGGACATCAGTTCCAGTCCTGAGCAGTTCTTACCTGTCTTGTGTCGCATGGTGGACCAGCTGCTCTTTCTGATGGTCGAGTGGGCCAGAAACTCCTCCTTCTTCAAGGAAATTAAGGTAGGGGTAAGTTCCAGCACTGCAATGGTTTTTCCTAACAACAGAAGTCGGAGGGCTTCAAAAGGTTTTCTTTAACAAAACTTTGTATTTTAAACAGAGATGGGAATTCTCAGGAAATTGCCTGATTTCTGGATTTTTTTTGTATTTTTTTTTTTCCTCTGATGTGGAAAATGTATGGCTCTGCATATTATATCATGGCATGAGTATGTGTGTTGTGGTTGGCAATGCATCGTGACATTAAAAGTTCAGAAAAAATTACTGTTAGTAGTTCCCGTCCCTGTTTAGACATTTCCTTTTCAAAATTCTAACTCACTCACTACCGCTGTTTTTTTTTTTAACTGGCCCCTGAGACCGCCATTTTTGGGGCAATTTCAAAAAATCATAGCTACAAAACTAATTAAGAATAGAAACTTGATATTTTCAGAAATGAGAAAGAAGATAATGAACTCTATGTAAAACAAAACAGATTTGTGTTGTCTTTTTTTGTTTATTTTTTGTACATTTTCAAAAATGGTTCAAATTTTCAGCAAAAAAAATATTTGATCACTAAGGCATGTCCTTCAGTCTTAGACCAACAAACATGTTTTTCACTGAAAATGACAAACAGAAACTCAACAGACATAGCATAAGAAGCATGCAAAAAAGAAAGGAACAAGAATTTCTACTCACATTACTGCCAATAGTGTTCTTTAGTGTGATATTTTTGAAAGCATTCATCGATGCATCTATAGTGGTATTCCATTCATGAAAAATCGAAGGGAAAAGATAACTAAACGAAACTCCAAAAAAATCGAAGGGAAATAATCGCACATTCGTTTTTGACTATCAGAATCAACTCAGCGGTCCCCCTAAGACCGTAAAAAATTCATAATCTTGCTCGTGCCACATTGGCACGAATGGTAGTGAGACGTAAAGCGGAAATTCGTGCCACTGTGGCACGAACGGTAGTCAATGAGTCAACTCATACACTAGGGTAACTGTGGTGGATGTGGACAAGAACTCTCAGCACTAGCCAGTTTGAAATGTAGGCTTGGTTCAGAGATGTGTTTTTCTTTCACTCAGTGTGGACGTAAGACATAACTTATTGTACATCAAAATAAAGGAAAATAAATGAACCAGGATAAGATTCGATATTTTGAAAAGTTGGATCGGATGTTAGTGTCGGAAAACCAGCGAAGGATCAAATGTGAGGATACTGAATAAATCTGAAATATTTTGTAGCTGTTGTTGTAACAGAAAATCATAAGTGGGTATTGTCCTCTTCAGGGCTGACCTCAAACTCTACTGAGATTTTTGTCTACATCCAGCCAGTGTATATTCATGTATCAGTCATGTATTTCTAAAAATATGAAACTTCCAAGTTTACCGCTGGGTTCAGGCCTGTCTAGTGGTTTTGGTCCATTTAAGCTCCATAAAGAGTTTCCAGCTCCCAGTTTTGCAAATGTTCCATGTTTTTTTTCTTCAGAGTATACAAGAGGGTTGTTGTCTGTCTGTCTGTCTCTCTTCTCTCCCCCCCCCCCCCCCCCCCCCCCCCCAGACAGTAAGTGTGGAGGAGGGAATATCCAGTCACTTTACTGTGAAGGTGAAAAAAAAGCAAATGAAAAAATATTTTACTCCTTCCGATGATGTGAGTTGCTTAAGCCTATCACCGTTTAAGTAATTCTGCAAAGTTTTACAGACCTGCCCCAACAGTCAGCAGATGGGCTTTGTCTTGATCAGGGATGCACCTGACTATGAAAAACTGTTTTATCATAACTTGCATGTTTTATGACTATCAGAAGTTGCTCACCACGTTCTTTATGGACATCAGTGCGACTGAGTGGACGTTGTAGATAAATTTCTTCTCCACTACTTTGTGGGAAATAAGACACTTGTGGTATGAATCTATAGATTCAGAGTGAAGTTATCAGTGGTGTTGGGCATAACCAATAACTCCAAAATTGCACATGCTCTTTTAGTTACTTTTCTCCTTTTTGTTTTAATAGAAACAGGACAATGCCATTCTACATCTTCCATTTATTGTATTCAAGAAATGATGCACAAAGTAATATTGGGCAGAATGAGATAGTGGGGGGGGCCATTTTGAAATGGATTCTGCCTATATTTAGACCTGCCCTCATTTTTTTTGTATTCAAGAAGTGCATTTCATTCAACACATACTTTTTTTTTTTGTGCTACGGTTTTCTTCTGGCACATTCTATTATCCTCCTCTGTCATTTTTTTCCCCCCCATTTTCATTTATGCTATATACTTGTGTTTTGTACACATGTGTCTGTAGAAGTCACTTTTCTAAGCTGTGTTTGTCTGTGCTGACAGGTTGAGGACCAGATGAAACTGTTGCACAACAGCTGGAGCGAAATCCTGATCTTGGACTTTATCTATCGCCAGATGCACAATTTGTGGGGCAAAGAGATTGTCACGGTAGGTTGTGGCTGGTTGAGTTGGTCTAGGGGCAGGGGTTGGGGCTTCAGTATGAGCAAAAGCTATAGAGTTGGATAAGTGCAACAGTGTCTCCTTCATGCCTGTTGAAATAGCCCATACACAGCTGGCATACTGATCGTGCATGGGCGTTATCTGTGATGCATTGTGTGAGAAGAATGCTTGGTATAATGATAAGTTTCTCATCCAAATTGTTTTTTATACGACAATGAAAAGAAAAAAGTGGCCAGAGTTGTCTGCTTCAATCATGGCCGAGAGGGATAGCTGAACAGTGAACGCTAGTGAGTATTTTCTCTGGACAAAACTCAACATCTGTGGTTTCATCAGCAGAACATCTTTTTCGTGAACTAGGAATGGTTCTTTACTCTGCTGGGAGCAAACAGAAGAAAACAGTTTAGTATACAGGGTTCATAGCGGACCTTGAAAACCTGGAAAAACCTTCAAAAATGAAAATTGTTTTTCAAGGTCTTGAAAATCCTGGAAAACAGAGCACAACCTTGAATAACATGGTGAAAAAAAACGCGATCGAATTGAAAAAACAAAAAAATTTGGGCCTAGGCGCTAGGCCTAATGGAAACGGAGACGGCGGTGTAGTCGCACAGGTTTTTACGGGCATAAGCAATTCACTGACATGCGTAGTTTTTGTCGCGGTATTTTTTGGCCTTGAAAATGAAAAAGTTGACCTTGAAAAACCTTGAAAAAACCTTGAATTTTCTCATCAAAGTCTGCTATGAACCCTGAGTATAGCTCCATCCCTGGGTCATTAGATATTGTGAGCATGATCCAGACTTCAGATTTCTCAATATCAACTGGTATTTGAAAACAGGTTTCGGGTTCAAGATAGTTGAATATTTTCAGCAGGTTTTTAACCCAGCATAAAATTTGTGCTTTATTGTTGGTTACAACAAATTATTCATTCACATCCACTTGGTAACATCTTGTGATCTAATGACTAAGCATTGGGGTAAACTTTCTGTACTGGGACATTTAGTTTTAATGTACAGAAGATCAGTAACATTGGTATGTCAATTTTTGTCTACAGCCAAGCGGAGAAACGATCAGTTTTGAAATCCTGGACACGCTTGGACTAGGAGACGTCAAAGCCAAGGTGTTTGAGCTGATCAAGAAAGGGAGAGAACTCAAGATGGACTTCAACGAATACATGTGCCTTAAGTTTCTTATCTTGCTCAACCCAGGTATGTTTGAGTTGATCCAGAGATACAATTCATTTTGCTGTTTCATAACACATACTGTTTTTGTTGTCTTATGTATATAAACATACAATTGCATTATTCTTCTCTGAATAACGGGGATGTAAATCTTCCGTCTGTTCTGTCCAAAGCGTGATTGCCGTTCTCGCCCTTGCTATCCAAGGCGTGGTCGCCGACTGTCCGCCGCCATCTGCCAATAGCACTAACACCGGCCGTTGTCCTCAAATCCGTCGATAGTTCTTTAGAATTCTGGCAAACCTAGTAAGGTCTAATCGTGATCTTTTGGCACAGAAGATTGTTTTTGTTGTTGCCTTTCACTTCCATTGGCCTAGTGATGCAGCCTCACTGCCTATAGTGATGTTTCACACACGGTTTCCGGCACCGACATGGAATTTGGTGGTGGTGATGCTAAAAAGCTTTGCGATTTGAGGTCTTTATTTTAGGAGGTTCGCTGCCCTTGGCATTTACACCTCACTTTACTTGTTTTATTTCTTGTTCTGGGGGGGGAGGGGGGGGGGGGGGATGATATGGATAAATTTTAATCTATTAATTTCAATTTTGCCCGGGCAGCGGCCTTTCGGCCTGCTATTTACGATTTCCAACTGCCAAGGTATCTTTAACGTGCGCAGCGTGCACACGGGCCCTCCGCGAATTTTTTCGTCCTTATCCGAGAAGACTAGGTACTCGATCCTACCCCCCAATAGGACCAGGGACTTGAAAATATGAGAAAAATCCAATTTCCAAGAACTACTCGATCCTACCCCCCAATAGGACCAGGGACTTGAAAATATGAGAAAAATCCACTTTCCAACATGCCTGCACTGCCCGGGTTTAGAACCATATTTGAGGTCTTTATTTTAGGAGGTTCGCTGCCCTTGGCATTTACACCTCACTTTACTTGTTTTATTATTTCTTGTTCTGGCGGGGGGGGGGGGGATGATATGGATAAATTTTAATCTATTAATTTCAATTTTGCCCGGGCAGCGGCCTTTCGGCCTGCTCTTTACAATTTCCAACTGCCAAGGTATCTTTAACGTGCGCAACGTGCACACGGGCCCTCCGAATTAGAGGGCTTAGAACCCGGGACCCTTGGCATGAGAGGCGAGCACCTTGCCTCTAGACCACCTTGTCCCCCTAAAAAGCTTTGCTAGCTCTAGACTGAGATTTAAGTACTTTCCCAGAATGAATAAATTTTTGATTCTATCACCGTGCTATGGGCGCAGATGTTGTGACTCGGAAGAAGTTCAGGTGGCAGAAGACTAGATCTAGATCAAGGGAATCGGCACAAACAGGGGTTTGGTGAGAACTTCTTTTTTAAAAAACTCAGCCAAGACAGTTACATATTGTGCTTATTTTGTTCTGGTGAACGACTCGTCATCAGTTCCTCTATAAGACCATAAGTGTAATGAATCTATATAAAGTATAGCCCTTCTGTAACTGTGTAACTCAACATAATGTTAACCTTCTGCACTGTACCAAATGGAGAAAACAACTGCCAGAAAGTGCAATCTGTTGCCTGGAAACCAATGTTGTACACAAAAAGTGTAGCTGAAAAATTCAACACTATAAAGAAGAAATAGATTTTGATGTGGCTGCTATAGCATTTCAAAGATAAATAAGCGTGTGAGATTTATTCTTCTTATTGTCTTTCCCGTAGATCTACTGTATAATTTTAATTTAATTACCAATATCAGGCTTTGTTCCTTTAAAACATTTGGGATTAATTACACTATATCTTAATTATATTTTTTCTCTGCGGCTTCTGGGCATGTGGCACAACTTCCTTCAATTTTGTCACTGGCTGTTTACATCCCAGGAATAAGCTTTCCTGTGATATCAAATATAAATCTTGCTTTATCAGACGATTGTATATGAAATTTCAAAAGCAATCACAAAATAGTGCGTACACAGGTAATAGCCATTGTAAAGAAGGAGGGTACAGTGGACATGCGAAAGCCTCGATCCCCGCGATGCGAAAAGGTCAATCTAGGCCAGCCCAAGCATTTGGAACATCAACTGTACAGCCCATGTGGGGTCAGGCAGCCCGAATTACCTTTTCCAATGTAATAAGTATGTCAGTGTCAACTTGAGCAGGACAGCGAGGGCTCAATATCCTTAAAGTGGTAACACAATACAGTCGTAGGTGTAGAGCGCACAGACAGTTTTTTGAAAAATAGATTGTTGATCTGATTTGGCTCCAGGTTGGTACAAAAAAAAGTGAAATGGAACTATAAATAATGTCATGGAATAGGAACCCAAGAAGGTAAAAAAAAGCATGTCTTTTACTCGTAACTAAGGTATGATCTGGGTTTGCCTGCCCCCGCAGGGTTAATACATGTGTAAGCATAGCTGGTAGGCTGTGTTTATCTGCTTGATATATTTTTTCTTCAGTCGTTGAATGGATCAAATTCCTTCATAGATTTATCACACCTCAACAGAGGCCAGTATTTGGGAGACTTTTAATGTCTATTGAATCCTATCATATGAACAGGGTATACCTTTTTTTCTTATTATGTATCCTTCCTTGACTTAAGTCACTATAAACACCTGTCATAGCAGGTGGAAACTGTTAAACTGCCAGGCAGTGGATGGGACTGAAATTATGCAGCAACTTCATGGTTTTTTTCGGTTTTCATTCTATGTATGCGATTGCTCGTCTTTTCCAGCCCCTAGCAATTTACTGTTACATTTTGTTTTTTCTTCCCCTGACATTCACAAGGAAGTATTTAGTAGTTATATAACGAGATTTTGCTTTATGCAGTTTCACTATAATGGTGCAGTTTTGATCCATGTGTTCTTTACAGTGATAAGAAAGTGAAGACATCAGGATTGTGTTCTAAAAAGACTAGAATTACTTTTTTTTATTTTATTTTGTATTTTGTTCAAAATTAAAAACTATTACTCTTACTTGGACAAGTTATTCTTCAGGAAAATTATGTCTGTAATTGCATTTAGTTTTAGACACAGATTGCTCTATCAGATATGATAAACATAGAAAGTTTCTAATTTTTTTTAGTATGGGGTGGAATGAAGTGACAACGTGCTGAAATTTGACAGTGTTGTAGTTGGTGCAGCAAGAGCTCTTACTTCATAAATATAATAATATACTTTACAGCAGAAAGTTTTTGGTAAGTTCAGGCATGAGAAAATTGTTTCTTCTGAAGTGCTGTGAAAGAGAAAACATGTCTTAAAAAGTGAAACCAGATGATTAAAATAATAATAATAATAATAATAAAAAGTTAGTCAACATTCTCTGTAGACTTTCCCGTGAAGTAAACAACACTGATACCCACTCCAGACTGTTGTCTCTCAGATGTTTACCACAAGGCAAAGTAAAATCATCAAAGACTAGACTGGCCATTTTGTGTTTGAGATGAGCACTGAATTTCAGTTTACCCACATTGTACACTACAGTGCAGGATTGATGTATATAATTATGGTCTTCACAAAGTTAAAGGTTGTGGTGTCCTTTTCCCCCAGTAATACTTGTAGAGGTAGTTGAATTGCTGTTATGCGTTTCTTCCAATCTTACTACCACATTCAGGCAGAATTTCATCATGGAATCACAGGTGGTTGATGAGTGCTCCTGGTGGGGTCTCATGCTGTCCTGTCATTCTTGTGTATTCCTGCCTATCGTCTTACTTTTTCCTACCACAGCGTGACAGTTGCAATGTCGCTGTGCCCCTTCCCCAAACTCAAACTCATCATGGAATCTTTGTAACTGAATTATGATTGCTTTTTCCTCAGATGTCTCTGGCTTGGAGAACCGGGCATACATAGAGCAGAGCCAGGAGAAGGTGAACGCAGCCCTGTTTGAGTATTGCTTACTCCGCTACCCTGAGATGAGCGACAAGTTTGGCCAGTTGTTGATGCGGCTGCCAGAGATACGACTCATTTCCATCCGAACTGAAGATTTCCTCTACTTCAAACATTTAAGCAATGAAGTGCCTGACCAGACTCTCCTTACAGAAATGCTGCATGCCAAGAGGCGGGGCTAAGCTGCCTGTCGGCAATGCTCCACCTCCTATGCTATGGTGCTGGCTATTCTTTATCTGAACAATGTACAAAGGGCACGCAGAAGCTGTTGGGAGCGGGCGACAGGGGAAGATTTGGTGAAAACTTTTAAAATCAGAAGTGGTTGGTGCTGTGGACTTTCAAAACTGACTGGCAATTTTGTCAGCAGTGAGGAAAATTAAATGTAGCCAAGACCAGAGCTTAAATCTTAAAGACCAGACAATAAAATAGAGAATTTTGGCCATATCAGCTTGAGGTTCTGACGTGATGGAGAATTTTGGCCATTTCCCTGAGGAACTGATATGATGGACAATTATGGCCATATCTACCAGAGTTTCTAATGTGATGAACCACCAGCTACATCCAGACACTAGACAAGTAACAAGGCTTGTGATTACTGAACAGTTCAATGACCAATGGTCAAGAGTGCTGAAGTTTATGTACATGATATTTTGTTTGTAGTATTTGCAGTGATATTGTAGTTTTTCAGTGATTTTTGTAAGTACTACTGATGTTGGTTGTGGCTCCTGAGAATGTTGTCACAAGAAGTTAAATACAAACTCTTAAGCCTTCAGGTATATTTGATGACTTCAGTTTCATATTGTCAGGTTTTATGTTGTTTTTTTTTAAAATCTCAATTGCTATTTGCTATGATTATGTCAGCCACACCAAAGGTTCCAACACTTGTTCATTGTTTATAAGTGTTCTGTACAGCGGGTCATGAAAGGTGTGATCGTGATTGAGTAAAGCCTAGGAAGTTATCAGCATTAGCCACCTTCCCATGGTCACGCAGCTGTGGTATTTGATCACTTGTGACACTTTATTTGTGAATCCAGTTCGGCTGAAATGAGATGGGAACAATTCTGTTCCATTTCTGTCAACATTTGTTTGACCTGAGGAAATCTGTTATGACACTAAAAAGGAAAATAATGATGGTATGTGATAACCAGTCTCAAAGAAAACTAGAAAGGAAGATGTCAGTTTAAACGTTGTGTCTTATATGAATTTTGTTTTTTAGGGAAACCTAAAATTCTACAAATTCTTTGTATCCTATGCTTATCGTCTTTCAAATCACCAGTTTTAATATTTTCAGAATCTAATATCAAGTAAGTAATGAAATCGTGAATAGGAACTATTTTTTTTATAACTTCAGATTAGCACTTTATGTCATGGGGAAAAGAACATTCAGTTATTTGGGTGTTTTAATGTGATCAGGAAAGGAACCAAAAATATGATATCGTCTTTCATAGCCATTAGCATTTTTGTAGGTTTTTCTCACTTGTCGTTGCAGGGACCTGTTGTGGAGAGATTGTGCGTGTAGTGAATGAAACAAAGGCACACGTCATTGCCGATAAAGGGCAAATGACCGGGTGAAAATTGTTTGTATACGAGGGTTATGCTTCGGGTTTCAATTGCAATCTCGTCCATACGTTCTGTTTTGTACTTTGCTACACATGCTGCATCATTTTGTCTTGAGAAAGTTTGGCCTATTTGAATGTTGAGTGTCACTAACATCATAGCCTGGTTTAGTAAGAGAATGTTTCACACAGTCTGGATCTTTCATGAACAATGGGGAAATTGGAAGTTGCACTGCTTTAATTTTTATTTTTTATTTCAGGATAATTTGTAAGCTCAGGGATAGAAGTCCCATGTGATGCAGTTCTGTGGAAATTGTCACTTTAGACAAGCCATAATCGTAGTCCTCTTTGAGTATTACCTTCAGGTGTTCAGGCACATGTAAGCTGCAAGAAGGTTCTGAATTCAGCTGGTTACACAAAGAAAAGAAAATTAAAAGTCGGTGTGATAATAAACCAGGAGTCGTCTACCTGAAGCTTTTTAAACTTTTATCTGTGGCACTTGCTTATCTTTTCTTAATTTATGCTAAATAAAATCTTTACGTGAGGGAAAAAACAGTACTGGTATATTGATTTTCATGTCTGTGCACCTAGCGGACTTGTAAGTTGAATGGTTGGAAGATCTCAACTATGGCTCTGTCCTCAGAAAGGTTGCTGACCCTTGTATTATACCAAAGTGGTTTGGAATTATTCTGAAAATATATAATGTGTGGAAAAATGATAGGCGCCTATTTGAATACACCGTCTCCCTCATGCCATTTTGATTGTACGTGAATTAGTGAGTCAGGTATTCAGCGGCGAAGAACACATTGTGTCTCAACATTAGCTATGCCAGGCAAACAGTTTGTCAAAGTTACAGCAAAAGTCCCAATGGGGCAGAGTGTTGTAATTCTGAAGATACTTCAAATTGTGATACGGGCTTGATCTTTTCTGGGTTATTTCATTGTTGATTCCTTCATGTTGACATTCACATGGGAATTACAGAGACTGATGTCCCTGACAATCAAATTTTACTACAAATGTTCAGGGTTATTCTTAGATTATTTTTTTTTACTGTTTTTCTGAACTGTAACACACGGACTCCTTGTTTACATTTGGAGCTTGAATGCAGATAGTTGTATACAAGGCAGATATGAAGCAGTGTTACCTGTTAATGATAAACAGTGTTGGAAAATGGTGTCCATGGTCTTTATTTGTCTTCTTCTTTCAAGATAACATTGATTGATTCAGTGTGAGACTCATGCTGCGTAAACAAATAATTTTATTTTCTAGCTCATCCAGTGCTAAACCTACCCAGGCATTCCAGACCTACTTTTCAAAATAATATTCAGGCAAATGAAATCAAATGTCAGCCATATCATAGCTGTCTATCACTGTCAAAATTTTGCAGGTATATCCCCCTCTATCTTGAGGTCTTCAAAAAAGAATAACTTGATAACAAAACTGGATAGAAATTCCACCTTTATTTTTATTTTTTTATTTTTTTTTAGAGAAGTCACACATGATCTCACAATTGCTGTGTTGTTAATGATGTAATAGTGATACTTTGCATTGCTATGATGCCATGAACAAAGAGTAGTACATCAGATCGCATTAGTAGCAAGGGGGGAATGTTGCGTACATTGCATTTGTAGTGCATGGGCTATATCCTGTAGTGTTTAGGCGTTGTTCTGTTGGATCATTTACTCTTTCTTGGAGGAATAATTGAGCTTTGAAGGTCTAAAAGACCTGAAATGTAGATAAATTAGCACAAAAGAAAAGAGGTGAAAGTGACTGATTTCCTATTTGTGATCTAGGTAGTGATATGTAAACGTGAGAAAACCCAGTCTACATGTGAGTGAGTGTGGCAGTATTGGGCAAAGGTGGTGCCAAATGAGTGTTGAGCATTTTATCTCAACACAAATCTTCAAAATGGCAATTTTTTAAAAAACAAATGTGTATTAAAATGACCTAGCTTATCTGTCTGGGGACAGAAATGAAAGTTTCCATGTATATTTGAGCAGAAGCCAGCAGTTTCCCCTGTGTCTGTGAGCCAGGCACTGAATGAGGGAAAGTCGGTTGTCTGTGATTCCTGGAAACACCCTACCATTTGTAGATATCATCATGCATTGATTATGCTTTGTGATGTGTCCATCATCAACTGTACATAACATAGAACATGATGACATTGTACAGACTTTGTACTTTTTTTTTTTGTGTTCTTTATCTGCCTTGGTTGATGTCTCTCATCACGTGATGTTTACGGGTTCCAATTTTCACTGGCCTTGTACAAAATTGTTTATTTGAATCTTTGCTGTCTTGTTTTTGTTTGTTTTCTTTTAAAATTCTTGGTTTTTGTTGGTTTGTTGGTGTGATCCATGATAAAAACTGCCATTGCCATTCTTAAATTTGAAGCTGTGAATTGAATCCTTGGAAACTTTGGCCTTGAGCAGGCAGGTATATGAACACGAGTACCATGTTGATAATGGTGGTTTTAGGGATAGTAGGACGATCAAAGGACAAATATGTCCAATCTCTTCATACTTTCATTCTTAGGGAATGTGGGATATATGTTATTTTTCTGTCCCTTTTCATTTTGTACTCAGCCAATACTTTAGAATTTTGGACAGAGGTGCAACATTTTTCAAAGGCAGAAATTAGAGGAATTCCATTTTACGTAGTGCCTGCTTTATTGATCAGCTTCTGTGAACATTGGTGGGGAAAGGTGCTGTATGCTGGATTTTACTGTTCAAAACTGTTGCTAAGGGCAGAGCCTTTCTGATCGTACCTGTTGAAATATCTGACAATCCTGTCTGTCATGTTATCGTTTTTGAATATTTGAGGGGTTATAAATGTAGATTAGACACACAAGGCAAATCTTATCATTTAAAAAAAAAAAAAGCAAAATTAAAAGACTCAACTGATTGAGTTTGAAGAGGTGCCGAACCTAGAGCAAAATGAGTTATATTCCAGTCATTGGGAGTGGAGGGGAAGACTTATAGAAGGGCTGCCGAAAGCGAACACACAATTTGTGTGACTTCAGTTCTGTTCAAGTTTGAAATCATACATTTGTTTCTAGTTGCCATTTGAAGCTCTTTGGTACACTCATCTTCATGAACAAGAAGCTTGTCCATAGCTTTGCTAAAGCATTTCATGTGTACATTACACGCATTTCTCAGTGAGCAGAAAACAAGTTCATCCAGGTTTGTGGCTTACCACTTGTTAAACTATGAATTTGTAGGTTTCGTATGTGTCAGGGAACGCAGACCATCAAGCAGTTTTCTACCATCATTTGTGTAGCCGCCCGACCAAATGAGGCACTTCGTGCATTTTGGTGGTATGGAGACATTGGGACCACCAAATAGGTTACAGGGTTCACACAGGTCCTTAAAAGTCCTTAAAGTCATTAATTTTCATAAAAGAAAAAATAAGTACTCAAAAAGTCCTTAAATTCTGAAAATGATGCCAAAGTCCTTAGAAAGTCCTTGAAATTTGTGTTTCAGTTAAAACATTTGAGATTCAAATCTTCCAATTGCACACTGGATAATTGGTACTTTGAAATAACCGAAATACTATGTTTGAACACTGGATACAGGAACATTCCGTTTGGATGAGTGCTGCACATTACTTGTATAGTTGTAATATTTCTTGATCACAGGCACACGGGTCCTTAATTTGTTTACTGTGAGTCCTTAGGAAGTCCTTAAAAAGTCCTTAAAATTAGTTTTCAATACTTCATATGAACCCTGAGGTTATTCAAAGCCCTTTCATTTGGTTAAAAAAATTGTGCTGTAATTTGATTACAGAGAAGATATGGCCTCTCATAGACAGGAAGTGACACAACCACAATTTTGACCATATGATGCCTTTTAATGATTTTCTTGAATCTTGTAGTGCTGAAATGTGCCTCATTTTGTTGGGCGGCTACACATTTTGATTTGCTAAATAATTTTGTGTGTACATTAACAACACAGATTTGTCAGTTTTTATCAGAATAGATCTGTTTCAATTACTGCTGTGGACCTTTTACAAAAAACACCAAGATGAAGAAACGAAGAAAGAAAGAAATGTAAAGATCACAGCCTTTGTGAAGTCAAGTGAAACCAATCAATACAGAGAATATGGTTAGAACTGTCATATCTTTAGTTGTTTCCCCATCAATTTCATGTGTCCCATTTCCTGCAGTTATCAAGGTGTAAACAAACAGCGCATACCACCACAGCTTTTGGTGGACCATTGAATAATGCAGTATTTGTACATTTTATTGAGATGTACTTGAGTCTTTGTTTTGTGAGTACTTTCATTTTGCAAGGATTTACTTGTCCCAGTTATCAGTGACGATTTTGTGATGAAATTCTGCATGTTTGTGTGACGTTTTCCTGTCCTTCCCTTACGTGTCTGGCAAACTTTGCACCAATTTCAAAGAAAGCATTTTTTGGTTGATCTCTCACTGCTAGTAATGACCTATTCACCAGAAAATTGTACACGGTCTTAGTTTTAATTATATTTTTTTTTTAATTTGAAAAGGAGACCTTTAGAGTAAGAGAAGCCTTATCAAACAAGTGTTTCAGCCTTTGACTCCATGAACTCCAGAGGAAAGGTGATCTGACTTGATGTTCTGTACTTTTTGGACAGTTGTTGCATTTGAGCCTCTGCATTTCAGTCACCCATGTGGCATGCAACTTGATGGTTTACAAATACAGTAATCCATCTTCTAAGTCCAATGCAGCAATAGTAACCATGTAATTTTTGACAACCATCTGATATTTCGTCGCCGTCCCAAAGACTGAAGTAACTCAAAAATTGGGAAAAAGTGATGTTCATATTATTATTCAACGACATTCATAACCGCATGGAATGATCTTGGTTGTAGACTCCTCAGCCGAAAAAAATCAAAACGGAAGCCTTCAAACATTCATCATAACCAGACCAGTTGTGCTAAAATTCAAAGAGTTTTTTGTATCTCCTGAAAACTAGCCAAAACCTGTTACTACGGTTTTAGGGAGTGGTGGCGATTTGCTTGGGGTGGAGGAATACAAAGGGAAAAGACTGAATTTTATGACTGGTCAAGAGTTGTATATCTTTTTTACCAAGATCCCCAGAGACCCCACCCTGTTGAAAGCTTTGGAACTGCTGTAAACCCTCAGATTTTTTGCCCTACCTCCAGATTTGTGTAGATGTTCTGTGAGCTGAAGAGAAATATGTTGCCTGATAGTTTAGATTTGCTATCAGAGGTTGGGATAATGTGTGTCTACCTCCAGATCCCCAGCAGTATGCCCTTGCTGCCTGTGATTAGACTGTATCATTGACATACTGTTTCAGATGAAGGATGATATTTTAGAGCAAAACTGAAATACCTCATGATGATGCCTTAAGGTTGACCAGGAAGAACACCCTGGAAGTGATAGATGGTGGCGGGAGGATGACAATTTGGGGGGGGGGGGGGGGGGTGTCAGGAGTTTTATATCAGTTATTTCATTTCCTTTCAGTTTTTAAAATGGATGTAATTCATGCCTTGTGATAGAAAGTAAACTGGGATACCCGTCATAGAGCTGTATACTACAAATATATCATGAAGAATTACCTCATTTCTACACTGATAGTTCACTAGCAGGTGGTGTGTATCTCAAATCTACTATTGAACCTGGTCATTGACGTCACCAGATCCAAGCAGCACAGTCTTTATGGCAGTGTATAATTTTGCTGAAACACACAAGGGGCTGCAGCTAGCAACCTATGTTGACTTGACAGACTGAAAATGTCTGCCTTTCAGGTCAGTGTGAAAGAAGGGTGCTGAGTATTTATCTGAAACTTTGTCATCTTTCTAGAAAGGGATCTGAGAGATCATGTTTCAGATATACCATTTCAAGCACATTATTTGAAGGGAATGGAGTTAGAATAGATTGGAACTGTGAAACAACTTGGTAAGTGCCACAACGCATTTTAAACAAGTGTCAAAGTGTGCATTCCCTGCATACAAAAAGATCTCCACAGTTTTTCAGAAAATGGAGATAGAAAAACGAGAACTAAGGTCGTGATTTGCTTTCCATCATAGATCTGGTTTGGAGATTGGAGGAGACTTGTAACTGGGTTATGGTGGTGTGTGTGCAGATCAGATGTGATTAGTTCTGAACCAGATGCGCATTGCACTGTCTCTTTTTGATGACATGAGATTGCATCTAGATCTATGTGAGATCTAAAAGTGAGCTGTTACTTGAATCATTTTTCAAAGTGCCTGACCTTTTTTTTTGTGACTTTATAGTGTTAGGGCTCAAACACTGATAGTTTTGAACAGTTTGATGCATGAGATGTGTACTGTAGGCAGGAGCGTATATGGGTTCTCTGGTACAGTTATTTACTTCACAGTTGACCATTTTGCCTGACAGTGTAACCCTAGAAATTTCTAACATTTTTGTACTATTTGCTGATGTCTGTATGTAGGTTTTATTTTTAGTTGAGGATGCAGAAGTTGGTGATGGACTAAGTATACTTGTTAGTGGCCAAAATGCATGGGCTAAAAACACAAATGAACAACAGGTCTCCTGTGCGGTCTAGAAATTGCAGGGATGCCTGGAAACTCCCTGGAGCTTAAAAATTTGAGAAAAAGCCCTGAGAACAGTAGAATAGCTCAAGAATTCTCCTGGGTTTTAAAAATTTGAATAAAAATAAATTAATAAATTAATTTTCTCTTCTGGCCATTGGATGGTCCTGGAATTTTAACATTTTAGCCCTGGGAGAAAAACATTCTGAAACAGTTTGCAAGAACACTGTAACAAAGAAAATAGGTGACTGGAAAAATGTTTGTGGTTATCACAGGGTTTATAGAGCAGTGAAGGTATTTCTTTCTTCAGGCTGTGAGCTTTGGCATGCTAGAGACTGGGGGAATTTAAAACTGTAAATCAGGAGGGGACAAGATTGATTGTGATGTGAAAGGCACAAAGTGATGATTGTTCTTTTTGTTGTTTTATGTTATTATTATTATTATGATTATTATGATTTTTTGTTCTGTACACTCGGCTTCATCTATTCCAGATTTGTTGCTGTACATAGCTGTAGATATCTGGAGGATATATGTACATACACACAACATTTTTACATAAGGTTATGTATATTGATTGTTACACACATTTGAGGTGGGCGTATCTAAAGGAAGAGATGGATATGTCAGCGTTTACTTACATCATGCGTTTGTATTGTATCGTATGATGCTGGTTGTATTGTATATCATGCATGTATATCATTGTATATATATGAATATATAAAATAAGGCCAGATTTCTTTAGCTAGCCAGGCCAAAGTTTGTATATATATATGATGGCTGTTCGGACTGGGAACACAAATGAAATCAGATATAAATTCAAGAAGGGTGAAGTAGAAACTGGCATAAGTAAGAGACTTTTGTTACACTACTATACTACAGATACTGCGTACAAAGGTTCTGAAGAAGATGCTGGTCAGTTGTCACAGTGCGTGGCATCTGGCCTGAGGACTTTAAGAATTGCTGGACTTGCATTTTTTTTTTTTTTTTAACTGTAGGTTTGTTCCAAACAGGAAAGGTTTGCTGGTCACAGACATGGAGATCAGATTTGAAAGCAAGTTAAAAGTTAACGTAAATTTATAACTGGACCTGCAGAAGTAGAAAAAAACAAAACAAAAGAAGAAAACAAAAATATTGGTCTTCAAAAGGAAGTTGGAAAAAACATAATATTATAAATAATAAAAGTGAGGGGGCCGTAAGGCATTGTTAAAATAGAAATGTAATCTATGGGGCTTGGAATTTTTCCATAGCCAGGCAGTTCAAATTACAAGACCTTAATTTGTTCGAGTAGACCCTTGCCTGATTAGGAAATGATCCGCAGTTTGCCTGTGCGATATCAAATGTCAGTGGCTCATTGGATGAGGATGAGATCAGTTAGATGAGGGGCTGGAAAATGATGAATGCCATTGGCATATGGCGATGCAAGGCAGTTTCTTAAAACACTGAAGCCTGTTCAGAAAAAAATTATAAGTATCATATAGTATACTTGGCTGTTAGAAGACAAGAATGGTGCTGGCCAGATCTTTCAGTATTTGTGACTTACAAGAGGTCTCAGCGCAGGGGGGGGAAGTGTCCTGGAATAGGGTGGGGGTGAAGAGGAGGTGTCAGCCTGGCTGCTTATGATGTCATTACATAAACTGACCTGATTCATCAAGTGTTCCATGTACTGGTCAGTCTTTGCCTCGAGTATTTCATCAATTTTTAATTTCTTTTGTTCCGTACGTGATTATTTTACTTTGATGGTTGAATCACTTGTGTTTGGATGGTTACATTTTGTTTTTTTTAATATCCCATTTTTCTTCATGTCTGTAATGTTATGTTGGCCTCAAAAGGTATGGCTGGCTGATGTTATCATTGACTTAATGGCATTTGTAGTTTAACAAACTTGAGATTGTAACTTTGTATTGAGAAATAACTGGTTTGGCAACTGTGGGGTCTGAATTTATAATTGATGTGGTTTTAGCAGAAGGTGCTCCAGTGTGGGCCATACAAGGTCCACATGTTCATTTGTCTGTCATTTAATATCAGTGGTCTGGGTACAGATGGTCCCACTCCGAAATTTCTGTCTTTTTTTTTTTCCGGGGGGTGGGGGAGACAAGATGATCTCATGCTACATCATCTATAGAAATATCCCAAGTTGTTAGCCAGGAGTTTTAACTGCACTCCTCATGTGCTGGTTCTTTGTTTCTTTTGTTTCAAAGAAAGCTGTTGTTATAGGTACGACGTACCCCAAGCGTTTTGTGCTAGATACTATCCCTAAGCCCATTCGTATCCTCTACCCGAAATCTTATCGAATCCCTAACCCTGCCCCCTACCCTTTCAATCAAAGAACAGGAGGAAAGCAAACAAACAAAAAATCTGAGAAGATAAAGACTGCTGTTAGGAGCATTTTGGGAGGAGCTCTCTAGCTCTGGAATCACAAAAGGCTTTAAAATACGTACCCCTAGTGTGAAAAACTTGGAGGGGGGGTAATGGTAATCACAGCCATCGACTTTTGCATGTATGTCAAACAGAAAAATGTCAGTTAAAATGTCCATTTTGGGTAACAGCACAGATTCATTACAGTAAGCACAGGGCTTGTCCTCCGCTCCAGGTTATCACCACCACTGGCGGCCAACGGCTTCTCACCTTGTCCCCAAAACATGTTCAGGTCAATCCAAAGGGACTTGAACTCCTGACCAGCTGGAGCGAATCTCCGGGCATGTGGCTATTTGTACCCAAGACCGTTGATATGACATGTATTTGTTTGAATGAGATTCTGTCTCTTCAATAGGGGAAAAAATTGAAATGTCTTTTACATAAATTTGCTAATGATTAGACTTTCCAAAATCTTTATTGACACTTAAGATTGCAATATATTTATATGTTGGTGAAAAGTTATGAAACTGCTCTGAAAACTAGTTATTTTTATAAACAGATCATACATAGATGTTTCCTGAAAATGAAATTAAAAATTCAGGGGACATGAAGGTTTTCATGAATATTATAGACATTATTTACATAGTTATTGAATGTAACATTTTACTGTAGCTATAGTAACCATGAGAAATTTGAATTGTAATGTTTGACCTATTGAAGCCCTGGATTACTCTGGCTTGGCTTGAGAACTGCCAGAAAGGTCTCCTAGAATCTGTGATTACATTTGGTCTTTGTTCCGATATTCAGGGTATATTCTGAGAACTGAATTTTTATGCTTTGTGAAAGACATATCTTTGCCAGAACTCATTTTTTCTTTCTTCTTTAAAAATTTGTTTCCATAATATATATACAACTTTCATGTAGATTTTTGAGTCTTAGAGGGGTGGGTTCCTGCATCTGCCTGGTTGCTACATTGATCATATTGCTGAAAGGGAAAATTTATTCTATCCCACAGATCTTGTATCAGGGACAACTTGTTATTGTAGTATTTGGTATGAACTACTAGGGGTTATGGTACCTTTGACCTCTGACCCCAGACTTGGTGGTCAGGAAGTTTGTGTAGGTGCCAATGATTCTTGAGGGGGGTCAGGGAAATTATTATCATTATTTATTTTATTTTTTTTAGTCAAAACTTTTTGCCAGTGGTAGATGGTAATTCAGTGGGCAGTGTAAACCAGGAAAACTAAAAAGCATTTGGGCTTTCTTATCTGAAGTGACTGATATTTCATCGTCCATCTCACAAATGGTATATCAAAAGTTTTCTCACTGAACAGAATAGCATCTCAAAATTTTAGTCTCTTTGTTTTTTACTCTTGGGTGCAGCAAAAACTCATTTCTACTTATACTTTGTATGAATAAAGATCTCAACACGAGCGGTCTTTAGAATAAGCTAGCCCTAGCACAGAATCATCAGTTTACCAGTACATGAGACGGAGCTGAGACTTGTAGCCAAAGCTGTGTGAAATAGATCTTCAAGTTTGTGGCCACCTCAAGTTTCCAGACCAGGGTTCACACAGTTCCTTAAAAGTCCTTAAAGTCCTTAATTTTCATAAAAGAAAAAATGAGTACTCAAAAAGTCCATAAATTCTGAAAATGATGCCAAAGTCCTTTAAAAGTCTTTAAAATTTGTGTTTCAGTTGAAACATTTCAGTTACAAATCTTCCAATTGCACACTGGATATTTGGTACTTTGAAATAACTGAACTTTTCCCAGTGAATTTACTATCTTTGAACTCCGGATACAGAAATATTCCGTATCGATGAGTGCTGCACACCACTTGTATAGTTGTAATATTTCTTGGTCACAGGCATACAGGTCCTTAATTTGTTTACTGTAAGTCCTTAGGAAGTCCTTAAAAAGTCCTTAAAGTTAGTTTTCAAGACTTATGCTCTGTGCCATTAGAGTGGTAATGAAAGGCTCAGAGTTTGAGAAGAAGACAGGTTAGGATAGGAAAATGGAAACCACGACAAATTTAATAGCGTTTACGGCCCCAGTCACATAGGGCCAGGCCCTAGATGGTGCACTTATGTGGGTCTAAAAGCTACGTGGTATGATTAATGTAGGCTATAGGGAAAAGATCTGTTAGGATTATGTTCTATTGATGTCTGATATAAAACATAACACATTATTTACATTATATATTGTGTATCTCTGACTGAAGTTCAGGAAATGTTTCATCATGTATGTTGGAAGCAGCCACAACGTTAACAAATGATGTGAAAATGTCATTGATTTGGTCCTGGCTCCTCATTCTCTTTCTCTGTCTCTGCCAGTCTCTCCATACTTCCTCCCTATTTCAGATTCTGTTCTATTTTTAGGCTGTTGTCCAGGAACCATGGGCTAATCACAAAGCTGAATAGAGAAAATTCTGAGTTCAGCGGTCAGATTATTGTGTTAGCTTACAACTGTCCCTTAACAACAGCCTTCTTGATGCCTTTTTTTGGTTTTTAGATCCATTATGATTATATTGTTTTGTCTCTATCTCTTTGTCCCCCTAGACACTGGGGAGCAGGACCGGCGTGTCAACTGATCCATGTTGATGTAGTTATTTTGTTGCCCGTTGTTGTTTCTGTTATTGGTTATCGGCCTGACTGGGGATCTCATGTGACTGTCCCGGGGGGGGGAGGAAGGACAAGTCCCAGATCTGTCCATCCTTCCCTCCCACATCCGTTTCTTCTTTCCCTCTCCTCCTCCTTCCCTCCCTCGTGTAGCTCCTATCTGACATTGCCCTGGGACGGAGGACGGCCAGCAAATGAAACTGTTCATTGGATTCTTGTTTACAATTTTGGAAGGGGGGAGAGGGAATAAGAGGGATGATACTATGCATAGGATCTATGATGTACGCTGACGTCAATTTCAATAAAAACAAAAATGATAAATTTCATAAGACATTGAAAGGGGGGGGGGGGGGGGGAGGAGGAGAAGAGAAGATTAACGTCCGCAGGACAGGGGAGACCATTAATTTTGTTAGCGTCCCCCAGTACACTAGCAGCGGTTATCTCACTTTGCTGTGTATCTCAGCCGGGGAATGAAAGAGATGATTGATAGGGAGGGGAGAGCATCACGTAGTTGGTAGTTCTAGTGGTTCTCTGGGCTAACTAGTGATCTCTCCCCCTGGAGACTTGATTGCGGGAGTAACCCGGAAGGACTTGGGGTGTATTAGTGCTAGCCTGTTTCAGGGTAACTAGTATCGTGAAAAGACGTTTGTAACAGTGACTTAGACAGATACTTAGAATTTCATGAGCCTCAGGGAACTTTACAGTGAAGGGCAATCTAAAGATAAGACTCAAATATTCGTGGCTGAATCAAGGATAGACTTCTTGTTTATGATTGGGAGGGCAGATTGTTCCTTCATTTCTGCCCCCCCCCCCTACCCCACTTGCCACCTTCCTGTTTTTTTCTCAACTACTTTGATTCTATCATATTAGCTTCAACTCCCAAGTCCCTCCCCACCCCTTCCCCGACCTGCTTCGCCAGAAACAAAGATGTTGGAGACCCCCAGTAAGGCCTCAGTGCATGAAACCAAGTTTCTTTCTGTGATGATGATGACTATGTAAATCTTTTGATTAAAAGAAAACCTTTTATTGTTCACTGTGATCCAGTCTTTTGTGGAATTTATGTACAGTCATGTATGTTTTGTTACCTGTTACAGGATTCCTTCATGGAACTCTGGAGATAACTGGAAGAGCCCAGAAATGTAAAATTCTTGAAAAAGAAAACAAAACTGGAAATTGTGGATTAGTGGTGGGTCGAAGATTCTCCTCGGGCTTAGAGACATTTTAAAAAGTTTGATGAACACATGAGCAAAAAAAAAAAAGAAAAAAATTTCCTGATTTTCAGATCTTTGTTTTGGGAGGATCTGTGTCTGCCCTTGGCATTTGCACCTCAAAATTAAGTTTCTCTCTGTTGCATTTATAAAGTAGCCCTAGAGCAGGTGGTTGGCGGGCACTTCTGGTATGTGTTAGGGTCTCCCTCTGTTCTAGAATTCTGTTATATTCTGTCTGTCGTCTTGCTTTTCCCTAGCACAATGTGGTCGTTGTCGTGTCATCGTGTTTTCTCCAAACGCAAAACTTGAAGTACATGTAACCCTAGAATGTAACATTTTACTGGCACTGGAAAAAGCCTTGGGAAAAACATTCATTGAAGAGGTGCAGGAACCCTTTCGTTAACTTTTTTATGAGTACTTTAATTTGTCCCCA
>OZ007577.1:50228882-50251382 GCA_963931925.1 Onchidella celtica | reverse complement strand
CCACCGGGCCCCTCCGCCGGTGTTTCCCTTCTCACAGTCGAGTTGGCTCTGTAGATTAGATACTGACCGGCAGCTATGCTCAGGGAAATCAGCAAATTGAAAACTGTAACAACTGCCAGAGAGTAAATACTTCCAGGTGATCGCTGTGTAGTGAGTGTTAACTCCAAGCACATTCCACTGGAAGAGTAGACTGTCCAATGTTTAAAGGTCGGTAGGACGGGCAGGACAGCGAGCAGGAAGCAAATGAGCCAGACCACTATACAACATATCATAACTAATACCACTTTGGAATTTTTCCTGTGGTGCGAAGAAAGTCTTACGTTTCTGTATCTATGAATGGTCATTAGAAAAATGAACAAGAGCGAGGTCTCAATGGAGACGGTAGCCAGGACCCCTGCAGTTTGGCATAACTCGCTGTGTCTCCACCAGTATTCGTTTAGTACATATGTATCTGTGTAGTAGACATCAGCACCCAGAATAATGAACATGTACACGCCCATAAACATATTGGATATACACAAATTGGACCTCAATATCTTGCCAGTTTTTCTCGTGAACATTTCAATGGTCATGTATCTGTAGACAAGCAGCGTGACATTGCCGACAAAAGAAACCGCTGCCATCAACCACATAAGACCTCGTAGGCGTTGTCGCCCCACCAAGTGGCTGCAGGAAGAGATTGCGTCATCTGTGGCATGGCAGGTATGTTCTGGAACATGTGATCCTCTCACCTGTGGACAACATACCTGGTAATTGTCCGAGTACAGACTGTCTCGGATTTGAACTTTGTCGAGGGCACCAGGCTGGAGTGTTTCAATGCTAATTTGTCGCAAATCCAGTTCGAGAAGAACAAAGTCTTCTGGGAAGGAAATATCATTTAAAGTGTTTATGGATGTTTGACTCAGGTTCAGATACTGTAAACCGCTGATGCCATGGAAAAAGTATCCACTTAAGTAGGTGATGCTGGTATGGGAGAGATCCAGACTTCGAAGGTGCGAAGATTGGGAGACAGGGTGCAGACCGTCTTTATGAATTATGGACAAGTGTTTGTTGTGAGACAGATTTAGATAGTTTAAATTTGTCATGTGTATAAACATGCTGTCTTTTGTGACTTCTGTGATAAGATTGTAGCTCAAATCCATCCAGTGAACGGTAGCCAGGCCATCAATATTTTGGGCAAAGTGACCTAATGCATCCTTCAAACTGCAGTGTGAGAGGCGCAAGTGTACCAAGTGAAGGAAATTACCGCGTTCTTGTTGAGAAAATTCTGAAGAAAGGTCAACTCCGGAAAGATCAAGGTAACGTGTTTCTGGATCAATGAAGGCCAAACTTTGAAGAAGTTGGGAAGTGTTAAACTCAGACACAGTGACAGATCCTCCAGAACAGAAGAAACCTGGCATGCAGGTGACGTAACAAGACAGCTCGTCATCACTCGATGGGCAGTCATTATGGCCGTCACAAACTAAGTCAGGATGGAGACATACAGAACTATTCCAACAGGCAAAGTTGCCAGAACAGTTGTGATGCTCAATGTACATCTCGTCCTCGCCCAACTGACAATCGGGATTGCCGTCTTGAAGATAATGAAGAGGTATACAGTATGAGTCAGGACATTTGACATAGCCTCCAGAACATTCAAATTCATGGCAAAAATTTAAATGACCGGCAACTGGGCATCCTAAAATATGATCATACCTATCTTTGATGTACACGCACTCGGGAACAATACGAGGTAAACAGGTGGCAGGTTGAAGTTTCCCTATGGTTTCATCCACATGTCCCTCTGGACCTCTACAGTCAACTATACCATCATTCACTTGTGACCGCGAAACACACTGTGTTCTGTTGCAATAGAAAACACAGTCGTCATTGGGTTCTGTCGCAAGAATAGAGTGTAGAGATTCATCGTGTGTCAATGAATTATTGAATTCATACCCGTCTCTGCATATGTCACAGTCAATTGCGCCGTCATGAAACCAGTATGAAGGAATACAAGTCCCGTCACAACAGCGGCGTCCTATGCATTCCTGACAGTCATCTTCGTCACTGCCATCTGGACAATCTTTGTATAGATCACAGCGTGCCTCTAGGGGTATGCACTGGCCAGTGGGACATGTAAGTTCCCGCTGAGGATCACACACTCTGTATTGACATATCTGCTCATCTTGGCCATTCTCACAGTCCTGAACGTAATCACACACATTGGTGTAGGCAAGTTGTTGGACCTGATTTCCTCCATCACAAGTGAACACGGGCATGTTCCGTCCTGCCCTTTGCAGCATCCCCAAATGTGAGCTGTCTCGTACGGCGGCTGGCACTGACACAATTTTCCCATCAATTTCCACAAAATTGCCACGGGAAAGAGCGGACGTGAAACTGCGGAATCTGTTTGGAGCTGGTCTGAAAATCTCACCTCTTTCGCCCAAAGGATAATCAAGAGACAGTTCACACAAAACCATATCAGTCAAGGCAACAACACAACCTACTTTGAGGAGGGTAGGCAAATAGGTAGTCTGGAAATGATTCTGCATGGCACCGCATTCCCCATTCCATCCATGCCAACTTGGAAGGAACATTCGATTTTCGAACACAGGTCGTCTATTCACCCATCGAAATTCTTGACCCAGTGAATCTGTATTTCGATTTAGGCCAATATATACATACTCGCCTGAATCGACAGGAACATCTGACTTCCAGTGTTTTAAGAACTTTTCTACAAACTTATGTTTACTGATCGTTTCAAATGCAGCCAGCTCAGCTTTCCTCTTCAGACACCATTGTGAAGCTTCGGGCCAAGTCACTTTTGTCTCTAAACGATACAGTTCATAACAGCTGTAGCCGGACCTGCCTTCAAACCCATCACTTTGTAACAGTTGCTCGTGAAAATCTTGACCACGACACCGTTTGCAAATAGCCATTGGAACATATGGGTTCTCAAGAAGATCATCGAAAGATGTAACCATAACCTTATGTCTGATTGATGCAACATTTATCCTCTCCACAGCTGTCCCAGACCCGACCATGGCCACAAAGATACCGACACCCCAGTGTTGATGGAATTGTCCAATGTCACGCACGAGGTCAGTGGTAATATCACCCGCCAGCACCATTATCACACGCTCTATCGCATTTTTTCTGTACTTGGGCAAAGAATCAAATGACCTCAGTACAAACTCAAGAATGTCATTATTTTTATTTCCAGGATGGCCAGAGGTATCTCCAGAAATGGTCAAATTCGACAAGAGACTGTGAAATTCCCACCAGTCACGGTACTCTCCAAAGGAAATTTGCATTAGCGGAGCCGAGTTGGTATTAACGGCTACAGCCACTTGTAATCTGCTCACTGGCTCCTCTGGGTCGCCGACAAATAGATCCACGAGTTCTTGAAAAAATAACATTTGTGTTGGCAGTCCTTGAGCAACTGAGAGACTTCCCCTGGCATCTGCGATAAGCAAGAGGTTGATGTCTTGTTGCTGGCATTCCTCAGGTTCTAGTGGGAAAGGTCTGATCCGCTGGCTCAGTCCGCCTAGTACACAGTGTAAAACTACAAGCAGCCAAAAGCCAGTGCGTTGTCTGACTGGTGTAAAGAAAGCCATGGCTCCTTCAACACATCTGGTGCTGTAGATGTAAGGATACAACCTTGTATGTTACATTGCAGTAAATGGTGGACACAATATCACATGTGCTAGTTGTAGCAGCAGTTCAACTGACCCCACAGTGCTGGCAGAAAACATACACTCTGGAAAGTGCAGAGTTCAACATGACATTTGTGCCAGAGTTGCTGTGATAAATTCTGACATGATGACGTAAAACTCAAATAGAGAAAACACACACAAATAACAGCTGTATCGTGGTTGTAGTCTAGAGGTTGCACACGCAGCCCAAACAGTCTAGGTTCGTTTTGTAAAGTGCCCAGAAAGTAAACCGGAACTATGGTAAGAGTAGTCATAGGATCAGAACGGAATGAAATCCCGGTAAAGTTAGGTATGGATGCAACAGTAGGAGATGTTGCCACTGGAACTGCCAGTTGACGAAACATGCTGGCTCTCAAAGAACTCACTTTTTAAGCCGATCAGGTTATGGATTATTTAAGAACCTGAGCTGATGATTTGATAAACAAGTAACGTTTTCTATCCCACAGAATTATTACGGCTCGACGAAATGGCAAATCGAAAGGTTGGCTATTGTGTTCATGAATAATGGAAAGTGCATGGATTTGGCAGGCGGACGTGCTTTTGTGCTGCTAACGAAGCCAGAACTGGCAGATAAGTACATATATCCTGTTTCACTTCGTTTCTATACATTTCCTGTTGAAATCGTTTACTGTTTTATTGTTTTCTCTGTTGTTTTTTTTTACTTGAAAAAGGTGAAAGCCGAATATTTTGTGTATTTTCTGTCTTCTCTTTAATTTGCTTTGTATCGTTTGGGTTTTATTTCTTACGCGGGGCTTCGCTACATACAACTTTTTCTTTTTGCCCAATTTTGACATTGCTTATAGGCCTGCTGCGACCCCACAGTTTTTCTGTGATTTTTATAATATTTCGTCAGTTGGAGATCACTATACAGCAGCTAGACTGTGCATGATTTACGTCTGGCATTACTGGCAACAATACGGCTGTCAATAACAGAGGCAGCACCAAATAATTGATGGTGTGGCCAGTTATCATTCTGACGGTTTTCTGCTGCACCAATTGTTGTTGTAGCGTCATTGTCGTGTAAGGATTTTTGTCGTAACATCTAAAGATTTCCATCCTGACATTTTATCAGCGTACCGATCTGTCAACTGCACGGGTGTTTATGGCAAGGCAAATTGTATCAATCATTCATAAACTTACTCAAAGCTGGTATTTCACAAAGCCACAGAAACCTTTACGCTGCATGGACTTCATGGCTTTGTGTGTGTGTGTGTGACAGCGGGGGGGGGGGGGGGGGTATGTAAACTATTGACGCAACGTTGTTGGAAGAACAAAACGTTAACACGGATCGATTGGACGTCCTCAGTCTGTCTAACCCACTCCATAATAATTATAATAAATTTATCAATTACTCGGCTGAATAAGTTCATCTCGCCTCCCATACCTTCAAAGGCTCCGACATGCAGCTCCCACAATGAACAACTACTTAGATAATATTAGGTGGATCAGATATGCTGATGGAGACAACCAATAAGTGACCATTTATGATTAACCCTTTGCAACTTTTGTCTCTAATGTATAGGTATGCCACCAAAACGCCCCCCACCCCCACCCCCCCGAAAAAAAGCCACAACAATGCTAAGGACCCCATTTGTTTTGGCACTGCAGTCTGTCCTCTTCTAAACTGTTTCAGGCATCGAATACTTTTACTGGCATCAAAAAAGGTCACGGGGCGAGAGGGACGTTTTCCATTGTACGTCTTGACCAGTGAGAAATCATCTTTTAATGTGGTATCGTTCTACACGATAGCTATCGTTATCTCTTCACGGTTCTTTGGCCACCACATGTTGTGCCCTGTTGTTGCATGCTCCACCTTAGTATTGAATTTTGACTCTACAGTTCCCAGTCTGGACTCACGGCAATACAAGACGATGTCCATAACACTGAATAGTGCCGGGGAAATGCTGAAAAAAAAAATGATGCAGTAATGGAAGACTGAGCCATGCTTCATACGGATATGGCCACGGTACTAATTATAATACAAGCATAAACTGACGTAGGGGAACACAGGCAGATGGTAAGTCGCCAGTAGCACCAGGCGCGAGATAATGGTGGAGCAACCACGATGCAAAATGACGGAGTGAACAGATACGGGAAAACCGGAAGTGACGTAAAGGCCAGGACAAACTCAGAAAGAAAAAATGCAAAGTTTTCGGTCTTCATGCACGTGCACGTAAAGAAAAACAACAACACACATACATGAAACTGTTGTCTATTGTACAGTTTGACAAACTCGGAATGACTAAAGGAACGAATTTGATGAACTGAATGGGTAAAGAAAGCGAAGTGAAGGATTGGGGAAGAATTTTAGATCATAAAAAATTCAAGGCATTTTTAACTAGACCTAACACAGGCGCTCACACAGATGGGATCTGCATGAAATTTTACAGGTGCTTTCGTTTCGGCCCTCAGAATGTTCTTTTTTTAGATTTGAGACTTGAGGTGGTGTGGAAGAATTTTTTTTGGCCGTTGCTTTGTGTTGCTAATTTCACCCTCGCCCATCTTTCTTTTCCACGAACACATGACGTCATTACTTCTTGCCATGTGTTCACAACTAGACATGCTGCCCTGTACGCCAATCCTTGCCATCTCATGAATATTGACATGCTGCATAGGGCGTGAACGAGCAAAGGGAGTGCAGTAAAGACTTGATCTAAAATCAAACAAACAAACAATTAACAAAATTAACCTAAGAAAGGAACAGACAGACGCAGATCCATTGAAATCTAAACCAGCCAAAACTGAAAAACAGGAAGTATTCAATAAATTTATTCCGGGCAGGGCCGGGCACCACAGCTGGTGAATGGAGAAATAAATAAATGAATAATAGATAAATGAAATAAATAAATAAATAAATGAAATCAATCAATCAATATATGAGCGTCCAGAAAAAGATTTTCTTGTGCAAAAAAAATAATATCATAACTTACAAAAATGTTTCAAGACAGCCAAAGAAAGGCAGAGATAGAAATATTTGCCCAAAAAGAAAGGAGGAGAGGGGGGGGGGGGGAGAGAGGTGATACAAGTTACCACGAGAACTCCTTGGCAACCCACACCACCTAGAAACAATGTACTCTCTTGTGGAGAAACTCAATCTAACTGGCAGGAACATTAGAAGTACCCTTAAGAAGATAGCAACAACAGCGGAGAATTCTTCCTGTTGGATTTGGTGTAAAAAAAATGAACACTAAATTCATACAGCCTAAAATTCTACCATATAACCAGTAGCAGTTTTAGCAGAATGGATAAGACACCTGTAAAAAAAAACGAGCGGCACTGGTTCATGTTATGTAATGGAACGTAATAAATAACTTGTATAGCGCTGAAATCCACACAAACAAACAAAAATGTGCTCTAAGGCGCTGAATTGAAATTAGAAACAGGATTAATATTTAAGATCAATTCAACATGCTCCCACTCACACACATTAACAAACACTTGATCTACTCTCATCCTCAAACCTCTGAGACCAAAAAGGGACATCATTCAGTGTCAAGACAAACAGTCCTGAACAATTCAGTTTGGAGCCTATTTAACCGTCACCGAAGCCGCTGCGCTTGTGCACTTTGGCTGATACCAGTGACTTGCTACATCAAGCGAATTAGTCGATACGCCCAAGTCATGGAAAGGGAAGAAATCCAATATATTCCAAAATTATCAACGGTAATGATTCCACCTTGACGGACGTTTTGGTAATGTCACGATCAGGAATTTGTCTGTACTCTATGAATGGAATGTTTATATTCTGAATGGAAATGAAGTTGATGACGAATTCATATAGTGGTGGAGGTAGTGTCGTTGGTGACGGTACTGGAAGCAGTGAGAGTAGTGGTGGTGCTGCTGATGTTGTTGTGGAGTGGTCATACTTAGATCATCCACTACATTGGATCGATGGCTACGCTTACACGGATGCTCGGCATGGAATAGCAATAGTGATGGCAAATACATTTTGAGCTGACAGTTTTGATGAAGTGATGACGATGGTGATAATGATGATGGTGGTGGTGGTTTTAATGGTAGTGGTGGTGATAAAAAAGATGGTGATGATGATGATGATGATGATAATGATCAAGAAGATGATGATGGTGGTGGTGGTTTTAGTGGCGGAGGTGGTGATAAAGATTCGTATTTGCATTTGTATACTACGTTAATCCCATTTGGGAAATTTGACTTTGTGTCATTGCACCTAGTTACAACTGGAGCAGGCACGTCGTCGCCACAGTGCAGCGCCGGTGTGCAGTTTTTTTTCTGGGGGGGGGGGTGGGGGGTGGGGGGTGGTAGGGTTGAAGTTTATTTGATTTTGCCCGGGCAGCCGCCTGTTCGGCCTGCTCTTTTCGATTTCCAACTGCCAAGTTATCTTTCACGTGCACAACGTGCACACGGACCCTCCGAAATTTTTCGTTCTTATCCGACAAGACTATGTACTCGATCCTACCCCCAGTAGGATCAGGGACACGAAAACGAGAAAAACCCCAAACTTCCAACTTTTCAACCCGGGACCCTTGGCATGAGAGGCGAGCATCTTGCCTCTAGACTACCTTGTCCCTTTGATGACGATGATGATGATGATGATGATAAAGAAGATGCTGATCATAGAGAAGATACGATGACGGTGGTGATGATGATAATGATGATGAAACAGCAGCAGAAGAAGAAGAGCTTGAAGATGAAGATGATGGTGATGCAGAAGAAGAAGAAGAGGATGAAGATGATTATAATGGTGAAGATGATGATGATGATGATGATGATGATGAGAATATGATGATGAAAATGATGATGATGAGGAGGAGGAGGAGGAATAAGATGATGAAGATAATGATGATACAATCATGTGTCTACAAGACAATTATTTCCACAGGCAGTGTGAGTTGTCGACAATGTCATTTTGATGACACATTGTTGGACTACTGTGGCAAAATTGCCCAGAGTCGCTCTGATGAGGCGAGTATTGGTAGTTACATGTGGATCATGTGGTCCTAGATTGACAATAATTTTTTCAAATGTTAACTAATCTAGCTCAGTCTCTTTTGTATCCACCTATTGTGTATATTGACGTTTCGGGCATTCTTTTCAAAATGTTGTTATAGTGGTAAAATACAATGTTATTTGTTTGTGTTTGTTTGTTTGTTTTGCTTCTTTTTGTGAACCCAGCGCTTGGACGACGTGCCAGCTAACTGTCAGTCACATTTTAAAGTGAGTGGTTCGCTCATTATGGCATTATGATTGCAGATCCATGGAAGAACTATTTTCTGACCCCCAAAGCCAGCCATCCGTTGTACGACTATTTGACTGTTGCATTAGAGATTTTTTTGCATAATTATATATCGATCATAATCTAACAGTTTTTTTTTTTTTTTTAAATGAATACAAACATTTTAATTGATTACCGTAATTGAAAGGCATACTTATTCAGCCAGTATCACTACGTCAATCCGACGTAGATTTGTGTAGAATTTCCATAAGGTTTGTAGGATTAACATGGGAACGGATTCTCTACATGGCCATCAAACAGATATTGGCATGATGTTGGCACCAGCGGATCTACGTAAGAACGATGTCATTCTTATGTGGAAATTTGACGGCCGTAGGCTTGCTGGATGGGTACTCTCATCTGTCTCCGGGACACCCCCCAGCCTCCTCTCCTCTCCACGTAAGCTTTTCGTACGCTGGGAGCAACCCCCCCCTCCCACCCCCCCCCTCCCACCCCCACCCCCTTTCCGTGTTTAGCTCTTTATTTTATGAGTTTCGCTGCCCTTGGCATTTACACCTCATTTTTTCTTCTTTTTATCTTTTTTAAAAATTATTTTTGCTTCTTGTGGTAAGGATTCGTTTTTTTTAGAATTTTTGCCCGGGCAGCGGCTGCCAAGGTATCTTTCACGTGTGCAACGTGCACACGGGCCTTCCGAATTTTTCGCCCTTACCCGAGAGGACTAGGTGCTCGATTCTACCCACCATAGGATCAGGGACAGGAAAATATGAGAAAAATCCCAAGATTCCAACATGCCTGTACCGACCCGGGGATCGAACCTGGTACCTTCAGCATGAGAGACGAGCACCCTGCCTCTAGACCACTGTGTCCCCAGCCCCTTTCCCTTTCCTCTCCAAGCATAAATACTCTACGGATGGACCCGAATCCCCCGTGCATCGTGCTCTCACAAACTGGCACACAAAAATGTAAACAAAAAAGAAAAAAAAACACACGCACACAAAAGGGAGGAAGGGAGGGGGGGCAGATCTGGGAGTTTGGAGGGAGGGGGGGGAGATCTGGGAGTTTGGAGGGAGGGGGGGGGAGATCTGGGAGTTTGGAGGGAGGGGGGGGAGATCTGGGAGTTTGGAGGGAGGGGGGAGATCTGGGAGTTTGGAGGGAGGGGGGGGGAGATCTGGGAGTTTGGAGGGAGGGGGGGAGATCTGGGAGTTTGGAGGGAGGGGGGGAGATCTGGGAGTTCGGAGGGAGGGGGAGATCTGGGAGTTTGGAGGGAGGGGGGGGAGATCTGGGAGTTTGGAGGGAGGGGGGGAGATCTGGGAGTTTGGAGGGAGGGGGGATCTGGGAGTTTGGAGGGAGGGGGGAGATCTGGGAGTTTGGAGGGAGGGGGGGAGATCTGGGAGTTTGGAGGGAGGGGGGGAGATCTGGGAGTTTGGAGGGAGGGGGGGAGATCTGGGAGTTTGGAGGGAGGGGGGGAAGATCTGGGAGTTTGGAGGGAGGGGGGGGGGGAGATCTGGGAGTTTGGAGGGAGGAGGCTCTTGCTAGTAAACTGATGTGAATAATAAATAACCACAGGAGATTCCCTCTGAGAGCCATGTGGAAGTCGATAAATCGTGTTGGTGAGTGAAGATTGCGTGATCTGCCAAACTACCAGCTAACCATCTCAATGTTGTAGTGAGAAGTCCCTCGGGATCAGGCAGAAATGCTTTCATTATCAGTATTTCTGGTGGAAGGTCGGTGTCAGGATTGTATAGTAGTTTATATTTGCAGAATTTGTTATAAAACCCAGGGGAATGTCAAGCAAATCCGATTTGATAGCAAGGTCACTGATCAATAGAACCATCCTGCATAATAATATTATGTCAGTTTCAGTAACGTGCAGATAAAAAAAAAACAATGAAATGTTTTAAACAAATAATACAATAAATAAAAAAGTAAATAAATGCATAAAATAGTGTCGGGAGTATTTCACTGTGATGCAATTTGGCCTATTTGCTCGACGCTACAGCCTTAACAACAGTTGCAGAAATTACAAAAATAATTTTTTCAAGTGTTAACTAATCTACCTCAGTTATCCACTATTGCATATATTGAAGTTTCGGGCATTCGTTTCGAAATGTTATTATAGCGGTAAAATACAATGTTATTTTGTTTGCGTCTTTGTTTGTTTGTTTTGCTCCTTTTTGTGAACCCAGCGCTTGGGAGGCGTATTATGAGAGACGTTCAATTTTGTGCAATTTCCCCGGCTAGAAATGAGTGCACACATGAAATCTGTACATAGCATTAGCAAGACTGTACACCGAGGGAATTACTAAATGTAACAGAACATCTCAGAACCCAGATTCAGACAATCTCTCAATGACCATTTCCTACAAAAAAAAAAAGCTGTTGACAAAATGAAGAAATCAGTCAAAGCTAACAAAAACGTACAATAAAATGTTCAAACTGAAAGCAGCCACTAGAAGAAAGATCTTGTGAAATTTTGTAGAAAAGGTCTTTTTGGGGATGTTGAAGATTTCTGCATGAATTTTGCTGCAGCAGTAAGGACAAAAGTGCCTCTCGTCCAGATGATGAAGATTCAGAGAGTGATAGTGAGGACTACTTGTACTGGGGCAATCGTCATCAAGTACAACACTAGACTTGACCGATTAGTTTTGAAGTTGTGGTGGACTTTGGTGCCATCTTCCACAGTTCTGTAGACAGGAGTGTTTTATTGTTCTAATTGTTGCGGACTTGAGTGCCATCTAGCACGGTCCATGGGATTTTCCGATCTGTTTAAGTTTTTATCTAATTAAAGACATTCCGTATTTTTGTTGTAAAAGTCTTATGTTTTGTCATATCAAAGATTTTTAATGAGTTAAGTTTATTTTCTTCAATTAAAAAATGTTATAGGCTAGTCAATTCGGTGCAAAAGCGAACCCAAGTCCTAACTTGGGACTTGAGAGCTTTTTTTCAAATTACAAATTCTTCATCAAACACATTTTCTGTCTGAATCCAGCAAACCTTATTTCTGATCGTCAAAACTTCAATTCTTGAAATAAGGAATTTCATTAACCTTTAGGGTATACTTGCGAATAATGGTATCTAAAGCAATTAATTCAGAAAATCATGTTTTTCGTTGTTGTTTTTTTCGATTTTCTCAAAGTGAACTTCGTGAACCTTAGAAGCTTTCTTGAATTTGGGTCCTCATTGCACTTTCTGCAGTGAATCAAAACCTTTGAAATCAAAGACAGAAATGGTCTCTGTGAGAAGTAACACTAATCTGATATAAACTGACCTGATTGGTGTTGGATGGCCTGCGCGGATAAAGAAAGCAGTGCTGAGGAAATACATTACAGCCATACTCGTTTCCGAAGTTTCCGAGGGAATAGTACAATGTATATCATGGCGGCGTATACAGCATGTCGTGGAGATCAGCCTGACACCTGAAGTAGAGAGTTGTCGGGAATAGCAATTATTGAAGGAAAATTTGAAGAGAGGGGTAAAGTGTTCTTGTTGTGGACAGGATTTGTGATCGAGTCCTGTACTCTTTGTCAAGTTCTTCACTCCGCTAGATCTTGAGAGAGAGAGAGAGAGAGAGAGAGAGAGAGAGAGAGAGAGAGAGAGAGAGAGAGAGAGAGAGAGAGAGAGAGAGAGAGAGAGAGAGAGAGAGAGAGAGAGAGAGAGAGAGAGAGAGAGAGAGAGAGAGAGAGAAAGGAGGAGGGGGGGGGAAGAGAAAAAAAATGGAGGGCAGGTACTGGGTGCTGGGATAAAAAAAAGAAAAAGAGAGGTGGAGAGACTGAGACACAAGCACACACACACACACACACACACACACACATTCATAGAAAGCAATGAGAGAGAGAGAGAGAGAGAGAAGATGAGAGAGAAAGAGAGAGAGACAGAAGATGTGTGTGTGTGTGAGAGAGAGAGAGAGAGCGCGCGCGAGAGAGAGAGAGAGAGAGAGAAAGAGACAAAGAGACACACATTCACATGAAACAATGAGAGAGAAGCAGGATGAGAGGGTGAGTGTCAGCGAGTATGTGTGTGTGTGTGTGTGTGTGTGTGACTGCATGCCTGCGTGTGTGTGTGCGAAACTGCTGCAGCATTCTGGGCGATATCAGTACAGGGATTACAGAGGAAATAATCGCGGGTATTTTCGAGAGTTCTTGTTATACACGAGTTCCGGGTTTTAAACGCCCAGTTCGTACTGAATGCCCATTAAGTTCTATTTTGACACTGTTAGTTAGTGCGTGGAATTTTAGCATTCTGGGCCATACCAAGTATAGTCAAACATAATAGAAGGAATAATCGAGACTAGGGGTAAATGTAGTTGTGGTGCATTTTTTGACATTAGATCCTCTGGCTGATAATTGTATTCCACTGTATTAGACTGGTGTGTTCTTCAGTGGATAAATATTTTTGCATGACCAACTCAAATTGTGGATAAATATATCCAGGAACCGAAACCGCATCCAAAACAGTCAATCCATCACAAAACTGATTATAAAAAATCCAAAATTTGAGTTAGTCATGCAAAAATATTTCTTCTTCTTCTGTAATCTTCATGTCAGTCATCACTAGATCAGAGCGCTAGCGGCCTATAAGAAAGATGTCGTGGGTTCAAGTTCCCCTGCAGTCCCATACAGCTCACACTGAATCGCCCTGACTCCAGACCAGCAGTTTTCCCTGTCTGGCTCATACATAGTACAATGCTAGAAGAAGTTCTCTGGATTTTCTGGTGTCATTCCACATAAATATGTTCTGTGTCTCCAACTTTGAACTTCTGGGCAGCACGAAACCCATCCGTTCTACTAGAAGTGGATGTTGAACATCGAATCGGGGACGAGTAAAGCGTTCGTGACATTTCGCTTAAAGTTAAACTCTCCCGCGAGTCAAATGTTCAGTTATTTGCCACTTTTGCATATGATTCCAGAGTTGCGCATGTTTGTATGTTCTGTTAGAGTCTAGAGGATCTGCAACTGTATTTCACTTCTTACTTGATGCCAAATTTAAGAAAGATCCCTTGAGCAATTATTGGCCTAGTTATCACAAAGGGATTTTCTAGTATTTTTGTAATATTGATATTTCTGTAAAAAGTATGTGAATTCGTGATAATGTTTGGTATGCTGGAGGATGTGTGTTTGAATAACTTTTGTTGGTGTTATCGTTATTGTTGTTGCTGTAGTTGTTGTCATTACTGTATGTTGTGGTTGTTGCTATTGTCGTTGCTACTGCCGTAGTTGTTGTCATTGTTTCTGTTGTACGTTGTTATTGTTGTTATTGTAGTTGCCGATGTAGTGTTGTTGTTGTTGTTGTTGTAGTTGCCGATGTAGTGTTGTTGTTGTTGTATGTTGGTGTTGTTATTGTTTTCTCATTTTAGTTTCTGGCATCATCACCCACCACTGACAGCCACTTGCCGTCAATACTTCCACCACACCAGCAAAAACATCACAATCAATCACCCTGCCCCTCCCCGGTCCTTCAACAACACACATGTGTGCACAGATATGTCAAGAAACACAAGGTTTATAGTTTATAATTATTATAGTGGAGTTTAATTCACTGCAGACATGAGAGAATAGAACAAATCATAAACAAAGTTGGATAGATAAATAATTTGTTATGCATTCATTCATTCATTCATTCATTCATTTATTCATTCATTCATTCATTCATTCATTCATTCATTCATTCATTCATTCATTCATTCATTCATTCAATCTGTCACTCATTGGCTCATTTCCTGATTCAAGAGTTTACTCATTCACTCACCCACTCACTCACTCACTCACTCACTCACTCACTCACTCACTCACTCACTCACTCACTCACTCACTCACTCACTCACTCAGCCCATTATTGGCTTTGACTATGGACACTTCAAAGTTGAACACACAACCCTCACTCACACACTCATTCGTTCTCGAATCTCTCACTGGAGAATGGCGACGAATCGGCCGAGGTTAAATAGCGAGGCATAGAATACATACATGACATAATAAGTTATATAATTATTAAATATATACAATCATAATATAACCATGACCACATTCTCACTATGTACAGCCACTCACACTAGGAGACAGGACTGTGATGGAGAATAACACACCCTGTCTCTGCGTCAGAACTAAAGAAAATAACATCACTAAGTTTTCTCTCACTCGTGCTCTTCCTACCATCCTTTGCTCAGTATCAAATATCAGTTTGGAAACATGTAGTTATTATTATCATTTCTTTTTTTTTGTGAAAACACCTCTTCCCCGCCTTATTTTCTCCAAAATGCAAAAACAAAAACGTATTAATAAAACATTTTGTATTCCAATTACTGTTCAATGATTATCATTTTTTTTAAAAATTTCATTTTAAGGAAACATTCTCAAACATTTTTGTATTTGACCATTTTAATCCAAATGTGATCTTTTTTTGTATTCAGAATGGGGATGGTAAGACCGAGAGAGAGAGAGAAAGAGGAGAGAAGTGATCTTTGCCTGACGAAAGACAGAAGCCTAAACTCCATACAGTGCATCCCCCTAACAACACTGAATCACGTGACATCAAATACAAAAATTACTTCTGACGTAACTGTACATTCTCTGAAGTAGATTAGATCTCTCTTTGACACTTTACACGTTTTACACCCAACGACATGTAAAGTTTCAGTTTTAGCAAACAAAGAAAAGTTATTCAGTGTTGCCAATCTGTAAAGGTGAAACAATTTTTATCATGTACAGATACGATGCATCACAGTCTGAGAAATTTGCTAACAGAGAGCTGGAAGGTTTCATGAAGACTTCACTCATGGACACACTCATACGTTCACGGAAGAAAATTGGAAATGAAGAGGTTGTCTAGCTAGAAGACTTGATATGGAGAGTTATAATACATACATGGGGTTCACCCCGAAAGCCGAAGAAATTGATAAATCGTGTCATCATTTTGAATCATGCGTGACATGTCAAAACATAAGACGTATCACGAGGGCTGAATTTCAAGTGAAGTTTGATGTAATCAACTCTGAATATTTTTTTTTTTTTACTTTTCGGTTTTGCTTTTCGAATTTTCGCATTAAAAATATGAACTTAGAATCTGGAATTCTGATGGAAATTTCACATTAAAAGAAAAAAATATTGATTACATTGCAAAGAGTGTAAATGAATTTAGAGTTCAATTTTCCTCTTTAAAAAAAAAAGAGGCAGTTTTGCAAACACGTTTCCAGAGAACACGAAGGCTGTTTTTTGTCATCATAACTTCAAAGGCTTTCAGGTGAACCTGTTCATTCATACTAAAGCGTATTTCTTATTTCGCTCTTTCAATCTTGGTCACCCACTCGCATACACTACTTCATTATATCACTCACTCATTCTCACCAATCATTCAGAAAATGCCGGGGGTCCACTGAGAATTGCATTGCGTGATACCCGCACTCGACGTTTCCAATAAATATCTTTCATGTACCACAAATTTGTGAAGTTTTACTCTACAGTAGTCTATAGCAATGTTATTCTGAGTGGACACACGTGTTGGAAGCATACACACCGATATACAGTCACACAAACACACACACATATTTTCTGCTGCCTCTGAGGTTCTTGTGGCGTTTGCATCCGACATTATCGGCAATTGGTATTTATTCCCCCCCCCCCCCATACACTTCCCCCCCCCCCTAGATTCCTCAAGACCACAGAAAGAGTGGAGATAACTCCATGGATTGACAATATGAATTAAATACCCTTCCCCCCGCCCTCCCACAGGACAATTTATCCTTAAACAGTAGAAGCTGGCACTAGCAATTAAATTCTACTCTAAATTTGCCAAGTTCTAGCACCCGTGGTACGTTCTATTCCACCTACAACCTGATCAAACACTGTTATCTTGCATCAAAGACCCTTGCATGAAACTTCTAAAGGTATTATGACCTTCATGACAGAGGTAGTAAGCTGAGTCTATTTCTAATTTAAACTTAAAGTTTAAAAAATTCACCCAACCCCAACCCCAAAGTTCCCCAAACGCCCCCTTTTTGATATCTGAAGTTAGTTGCACCGTATACAGTGAAATAGGTCGGAAACTCTGCAAATTAAATTACTTTGTTCATTGAGATGACGCTATAATGCATAAATGAGTTCAAAGCATCCGTCATGACCGACATCAATACATATAGGCATAGTTTTTCTCTTACTCCACAAACTCTCTCTCTCTTTCTCAATCTCTCATTCACTCATTCTCTTCTGGCTTGAAGACTAGTTTGCATCTGAAGATATTTACATGTACAAGAATAAATAGAATTTCTGACACTCTCCTCCTCGCTCATTCGTTTTGACAAACATGCATTATAATGATAGAAATATTTGCCTGATTCACTCATGTACAAATTGCAGAAACTTGATGTCTCAATAGCTAAGCATGTACTAGTTAGAGTGATAGGCAATAGTTCCGCATTATCAAGAAAGCTTAAATTTGTGACTACCATGGTGCCCAATCGGTAAGGACACAAATGAATTAAGTAGTAGACTTCCTAAAAACTGTCATTGGCTATTATAAATAATGTTCATATGAAGTTCTACACCTTGGAAGCTGTCAATCAGTCTTGGCCACGCCTACTGATGCTCCTGTCTTCTGATTGGCTGGTACGTTGTCACGCGTGAAGAGGGTTTGAACAACCAGCCCCAGACCAGACTGGTTGCCATGGTTACGCCCATCAACTCTAGGACCATTGCATTCATGCCTGAGCCGTCTAGCTAGACAAGTGTCCCACGGAAAAAACCCTAGCCAGCCAATATTAGTCGTCGAAGAGAAGCATAGTTATCTCACCTTTCTGACCTGATTCGGAAGTTCAAGTCGGCACTGGAAGGCAGTCTAGACAATAAAATGTCTAACAAATTTGTCATTTTGCGAAGTCCCGGTCGCTGCCCCTGCTGAAGGGAAACATGTGGGTAGTCTCCCCCTCCTGACGGGAAATATTCGGTAATCTCCCCTACGGAATGGGTTGGCGAAGAAAGGAATTCACAAACTGTGAAGTACTAGTAACACCGCTGCTGTTGATGTGGTCAGCTCAGCAAGGACTGGTCAACAATGTGGTGCTGTCGGCGCCAGCGCTGTTGGTGGTACTACTACTGCAACCACTGTCTGACAACACATCTGAAGCAATGGTGATCTCACTTCTTCTAGGGGCGAAGTTCCTGCCACTTCTGTACAGGGGGTTAGCAAAGGAGATGTCTGCATCGGTCGAGAAACCTCTGTGAATATACAAAGAACAAATACATTATAGCAATGAAGTTTGAAACCAGAGACATGGAAAGCATAAAATAATGATTCAAGTCTGGGCTTTAAATTTGAAAAAGACAAAGATTTTATGAATTGCTCATTTATTTCGTCTATTTAAATGAATCAGAATTCTCTTATTAATAATTATTTGCTTAATATGTTTGCAAGTACTATATAATGCTATATGTTTATGCATCCATCCATCCACACACCCATCCATCCATCCATCCTTCCATCCACCCATCTCACAAACTCTAACACACAAGACCGAGGCAGATTATTGATTCTTACCTGAAAGATTCAACGTCATCATCAAAGAGAGTTGGTCTGGGGCTGCAAAAAACACAGAGAAAAACACATCAAACCAATGTCCAGGTTGTTGAAAATTTCACATACAAATTAAGACAATGCATTTTGAAAAATATTTACTCATCTCTGAAATTACGTCTTTAGCTGGTCCTAATGCTAACTAACCAAGTGTATCAAATTCAAGGATGTCATATTGTTCTTTACAATAAAAGATTCTATCAATGTTTTCTCTCTCCCTCTCTCTCTCTCTCTCTCTCTCTCTCTCTCTCTTTCTCTCTCTCTCTCTCTCTCTTTCTCTCTCTCTCTCTCTGTCTCTGGTTCTCTTTGTAATTTCGATGTAAAATCTCTATTGTCTAACATATCTCACTCTCCTCACAAGCATACAGATAATTCGGAGAATGACTTACAGGTCTCGCTCGTACAGAGATGTGTTTTCCTCTCGGGTGCCAGTGTACTTCTCAGAGCCCTTTTTGTTCTCAAGTTTGTTTCTGTTGAAAAGCAAACAAAATCAATGGTTAGAAAAGTCAATCACTTAGAGTTAAAAGTGTCGGAGAACATTTCAGACTATAAATATAGTGCATAAATGAAGTTTGATAAACTGTAAACCATCATGGCATCAAAGGGTCTTCAGAATAGAAAAGTATCAGGATCTAAACGTCTTCTGAAAATCTAAAAGATGTCAAGTTGATTTACTTCTTGACTTATTCATGTGGGAGAGGCTTTAAATCAGATGAAACAAGGTTCAAGTCAGGTGAGATAATGCTTAAGTCAGGTGAGAGGGAATTTACCTGTTGTGTCTGCAAACAGCAACCAGGACCAAAGACAAGACAGTGGTCAGCAACAGCAAGGACACGAGAACAATCCACAAGATGGTGATGTAGGTATCAGTGGACAGTCCCTCAGAGGCCTGGCTATCTCTCTGGGTAGGGGCAGGCTGGACAAACTCACCGCCGGACACACCATAGTTGTCCTGGCCGGTCATGTTGTAGTCAGGTTGGTCACGAGTTTGTCTGGGCTCGGCAAATTTGGCACTGAGGGGATCTTCCAGGTCTAGGCCGGATGGGGGTGGGATGGTGGTGGTAGTGGTGGGTGGGGGAGTGGTGGAGGGGAGGATGAAGTCGTAGCTGGCATGGAAGCCGGTACGCTGGACGTAGCTGTCAGTGGTGAAGGTAACGAGAAGGGAGCTGGAGGTAGAGACGATGGGTGCAGGAGTCTCATGCTTGCAATATCTGTAGACAACAGCAACACAAGACAGTTAATACACAGTCACATAAATGGCTTTTTTGGCTGGTGGATAACTGTTCTAACGTGGAAAAAACCCTTGCTATGGTCTTAGATAGGTCAGAAAATTAATACATCTATGACTTACTGGAGCAGTGTTTACAGAAAAGATGTATTTCGAATATAGCAAACTAATATTCTAAAAATGTTAGAATCAAAAGAAAGAATTAGATATTGATGATTAAACCAAAGCTGATGTTTACAAACTTCACTGCAGCTTCGCTGATTTAATTTGTTTACTAGATAACATTGAACTAAATACTGACCTTGCAACTTTGTTTGCGGAGGCTGAAGGACCATCATACACATCAATGAAATCGTGTTCGTCAGTGCATGTACCATAGGCTTGACCGTCCAGGTCAATGGTGGTGAATTTAAGGGTGATCTTAGCATTTTCTGGAGCCTGAAGAAATATGGCAAAGATAGTGTTAACTTTGTGATGCCAGGGACCAATTGTTTTGGCAAATGTCTGAAAAGTAATGTTAGAGTTATGCACAGACAAGGACAAGAAACACAAACGATTACAGAATTCCGCTGATCACGAGTCGCCCTATGTCAGACTAGTCTGTGTTTCACGAAACTGTTCCGTAAGTTTGCTCAAGGTGGAGAAAACAAATATTATGAAATAAAATATTTCGGTTTGTTCTTGGTGTTTCTACCGAATGTCGATCGAACCGCTCTTCAGAGATTGGGAACTGCCTGGAAAACCCGTGTGTGCCCAAATATTTTCAGAAAGCCAGAAATTATAACTTCTGAACTCAAAATCTCAGTGCTTTGCTTTTTCCCTAACTCCGTTCTCTGTTCTGAATTCATAGTTCAAGGTGCTTCAAAGACAGATCGGTATAACGTCAAAAGCTGGACATGTCCTTTCTTGTGGAGCTTGGAAAACTGACAAGTTTGACAGTCGCTTTTGCTGTATGACTTTTACTGGAAATGGCTCGCTCGACCAGAGACATTATTCTTTAATGTATCCATCAACTAATGCTTATTTCTTATATTAAAGTCTCGGGTTTTATCTTTTGTAATCTTCGATCTTCATTACGTTAAGCTTTCAACGTAAACCGATTCAAATACAAAGAAAAAAATGCCTGTTAGTTCAAAACTTGAACGCGGAAAGAACAAAGTGAAACAAACAGTAAAACAAAACAAACATTTGCAGTGACGAGCATTGTGGCAAAGAAACAGCATTAGGCATTAGCGAAATTAGAAAATTGTAGATAAGTGCGAAGCTCAGAAAGCATTAAGCTTTAGAGGAATTAGAATTGGTAGATGAAGTACAAAGTTCAAGGCAGCGTAAAGCGTTAGGAAAATTAATTAAAATTTATAGGCAAAGTCAAGTTCAGAAAGCACTGAGCATTAGAAAAGCTAGAAATTATAGGTAAAGTCAAGTTCAGAAAGCACTGAGCATTAGAAAAGCTAGAAATTATAGGTAAAGTCAAGTTCAGAAAAGAAATAATTAAGCATAGTAGAAACTAAAGCTGGTAGAGAAAAACAGTTTTTGATGCAGAAAGTATTAAGCATTAGAAGGTTACAGTACAAAATGCAGTAAGTAAGTAATCAGAAACAGATTAAGTAACAGTAGATAAAAGTAAATAGATTAGAATAGAATTTTTGCAAAGTATGGAGATAAATGACACTGTGGGTTGATCTGTATTTTTTTTTTTAAATGATAAAATGGGCAGCCATAGATAGATCATTATTCTATCCCATGTCAGGGCTTTGAGACCCAACTTTGGCTAGCTTTGAAAAAAAAAAAAAAAAAAATCTAAACCCTTTTGATTGGATGGGGATCTTCCCATCAATCTGGGGATTTCTAGGCTTTCTTAGAGGATTCGAACCCGTTCTGGATTTATTTTGGCTATCTCTTCAGCAGCGTCAAGTGAGGATATTCTAAGGAAATGTGTTCAAACCCAGTATTTCATCCTTGAAGAGATTGCACGTTGTTTTTATTTTTTAAACCTGCAGATCCTATGTAGCGCTTCCTGAGACCGTGTACCCAGCTATAGGCAGAGAAATTAGGAATTCTCCCAAGGGATCAGATGGGGAATAAGGTGTAAGGGAACACAGCATGAGAGAGAGAAGCTTGAGAGGAAGAAAGCTCTAGAAAAATCAAAGGTTAGCAAGATTAGAAACATGCTGAGAGATGCAAAAATCAAATGTTAGAGATTCAAGATTAGAGAAAAAACATGCAGAGCAAGTAATGGCGAGCATAGGAAAGTCATTAGCAATCAAGTTTTGCAGCAAACAGAGAAAGAGATAGCATTCTTCAGAGTTATATTCCATGTAATTAAAATTACAATAAACATTTCATTCTCATATTGAATAATTAATTCTTAATCACAAGCATTGGATTATTTCGTTAAAAATTAAAAGTTATCTTTAATTATATGTTAAACTTTTGAAATTCAACCAAGTTACAATGTCGTTGAGTTTGTTTGCTTGGTTTGTCGAATGAATGAGGTGTATTTTCGTGTCTAATGTGTTTACTACGGTTGTTTTTTGTAGAAGAGGATGTTGGGGTTGTTGTTGTTGTTGTTATTGTCCTTGATGGTGTTATTTATTCCTGAAAGTGCAGATCAAGCCGGATCTCAGGCTTTGTGCGTGATATTGATCGAATGTTTTTCAGCTTTGTCTTGAACATTCTGAGTTTTTGTTCTCTGGTGTTAAGAGATTCAGTGGCGATGTCAGGGTAGTTGTGAATGATTGCCATGCGTGTCAATGTTATGTCTGCACATGCGTATGTCACCATGTAGCCATGGATACTGACCT
>OZ007577.1:50153882-50223882 GCA_963931925.1 Onchidella celtica | reverse complement strand
CGTGCATTTGTCTGCCAGGAACTTAACAATGTCCACGAACAGCCATACATTTTAAAGTTCACTTGTGCTATAACTTTGCTACTTCATCGCATTCTAACATTCTCTGACTCCCACCCCACAACATATCCACCTCGTTTTTTTTTTAATTTTCACTTGACTTCCCCAGTGAGAGCCTGGAATGAGAACCACTAGATCAAAAAGTCGTGACTGCGCCAGAGAAGAGAACGAGCCCAAAGGTACCAGTTCCGTGAAGAAGCTTATAATGTTATATTTTTTAGATTTAAAAAAAAAAAAGAAAAAAAAATATTCACATTTCTCAGCTTGCATGTGTACGAGTTTCTTTCCTAAGCTTTAATTGCTTCATGTCCTAATTTCTTCCTTTACAACGTTTAATTCTATGCATGCGTTTGTTCTTCCTTTTAGATTCATTCCATGATATTTTTATTTCGTTCCATTTATTTTTTATTCCCAGTTTTTATATATTGAGTTGCCATTGTTGTTTTGAATATTCATGTCTTTTATTTCTATTTCATTTCTACTTTTACCACGTCATTCTCTTTGTTCTGCTATATACAGTAAATGGTGCTGAAGATGCTAATGTTGATGGTTGAGTTGTGGTTGTGACTGGTTGTGATCGTGTGGTAACTGTCTGTGTAGTTCTACTGAATACCATCTGATACCAGATTTATCTGTATTGTGTTTACTCTATGCTATTTTTACCGAATTTATCTATCGCTAATCTGAATAAAACTCTTTTTACTGTCTTTGAACATCTACCTCCCCTGTGTTTCTTAGTCTTACTTATTCTTTTCTTGCTCACTTTCTCTCTTTTTGTTTTTTCCTCCTTCCATTTCCACCATCTGTCCATCTGATGGATAAATCAATCCCGCCTTAGGGGATGGAGTCATCAAGACACCGTGAATATTCATGTCCTGCCCTCCAACTTTATCCAAGCCTAGTTTTTTTTTTCTCTCTCTCTCTCTTTCTCTCTTTCTCTCTCTTTCTCTCTTTCTCTCTCTTTCTCTCTCTTCGTCCCACCCTCATCCCGTTCATCCCCCTTTGAATCCCCCCCCCCCCCACTCTCGCTGTCAGCACCTCCTACGGTAAACACTCGTATGTTAGTCTCCACTGTCTTAATTAATCTAGTTATCAGGACATTTTCAACGAAATATTTATGACCTGTTAATATGTTTTGGAACCAGTTACTAATGCTACTGTTTTATTATTCATGCCGCATGAAAAGTTTTTTTTTTTTTTCTCTTACATTTTTTTTACCCTTTCGGCCATAAAATCTGCCTAGTCATGAGATTCAGTGATCTGGAATACAGAACTAAGATGACTTTAAGGCAATTACAGCAGCCTGACCTTGTTGGATCGATTATCTGGCGTTTAACAGTATCGGATACTCATTTGCCAGAATGGATGTCCGCAGGCCAAAGTGACAAAAACTCCGCTGTTACGTCCTTATGTAAATGTGTAACGTAACTTCAGTCGGAAACCGTACTAAAGATAAAGTCAGGGTATTTGCTGGATGCATCATGGGATTTGTTGCCGGGGAAGTTAGATTAGTGAGAGAATGCGGGAAGCAAAAGAGATGCAAAGATAGTAAAAGGGAGAGAGAGAGAGAGTGAAGTCTGTGGAATAATACAAAAGATAGCAGGAAGAGACAAAAGGAGGAGAGAGAGAGAGAGAAAAGGGAAGAAAGAAAGAGAGGATGGGAGATAAAGAAAGAAAGACAGTGTGAGTGAGAGAGAGAGAAGAACAAAGAGAGAGGCAGAGAGAGAGAGAGAGAGAGAAAGAGAGCGAGAGAGCGAGAGAAAGATGAGCAAGAGAGAGAGAGAGAGAGAGAAGAGAAGGGAGGTAACTGTACTGGCGAAATAAATCTTTGGAAAAGAACAATTATATTAGCGAAATGAAAGAAAGAAAAGGGGACGGAACTCAAGATAATATAAATTCACGTTCATTGTCAAGGGAAATAAATCAACTTTTATCCCTCCTGTGCTGACGCATGTCGCTTCTTATCATGGTAGAAATATTGAATTCTTCTCGCACGCAAAACTATTGACTTTCTTGACTTTTACATCAGCCGGAAATTTATTGGCCATAAATAGTGACATTTAAACACAATTTTGAGTTATTTTGAGCTCCAGTCTACCAAAATAACTTTCATCATTGTTTAAAGTGCGCAATTTTTAAAGATCTTCATTGACGACATTCGGTCGCTTTAAATGGGAAGAGCAAAGCCGTTTGGCAGACACAATGCTGTGGGTATGCACAGTGCACCTTTTCTAAGCGTGCTTTATCCTAACCAAAAGTATGTCTTTGAAGGGAGGGAGTATACAGCTCTTATTGTTTCACATCGAAGTTTTTAATCTCATAATAGAGATCCCTGCGTGCCGCTAATTCAACGTTATTTATGTTCGCGAATAGGGTGATAAAGGTGCATATTTATATGCCATTGATAAAAAAGTTTTCCCATTAAAACGAAATAAAATAAACGATCTCACCCGCTACTTCCACTGCGCATTGTCAATTTGGAGCCCATTTCTACATCATGTGATTAGCCACAACATCTTTAAAGCTGACATGTCACGTCAGGCTTTTGAAGGATCCCCAGAAAAACTTTCCATGATTTTTTTTTTTTTAGTTTATTATTCAATTCATCACAGGATGCAGGGGGAGATAAAAATGAGGAAGGAATTCTCATTCCCTTGTGCTAATTCACATCACATGCTGCGCTGCAACATTCTAATTGGCCTCCACTTGCTGGTGTTTTTATTTTTTTGTGTCTAACAAGATGGCACATCGGCCACTTTTGCGGAAAGGGAAGTAGGAAGACAAAAAGCGAAGAACAAATAAGGTTTAAAAAAAGATTCATACATTTTTTCTCCCTACAAATGCTGATTAACTAAGTGTTTACTGTATTTGCGAATGCAGTCTTCCACACAGCAGCTAGTGTCCATAGGATCAATTTTCTCAAGAGAGGACAATGTACGGAGAGATAGGTCTGTCATGCTGTAGATCCACACATGAAAGCATCTATCATGGGTGAACGTTTCCATAGCCCGGGTTATGACAGAGATAATGGGACATTGGAAAATCTGCTCACGGACGGGGAAGACGACATATGTCATTGCTGAATAAGCCTCATTTCAGGCCATTAGTGGTGATCTGACTGAGACACGTAGAGACAACTTTCTGAGACCATGCGCAAAGCACTGGACTCAAGGCAAGTTAGTGAGAATTCTCTAAACATAAACCTTTACTTGTAATACTGGTCGAATTTGAGTTATGGACGCTTAATATCATTAGTAACGGTATATCACTGGTGGAAATGACAGTTTATTTTCTATTCCCCCCCCCCCCCCCAGTTGTCACGTTAATGACAACATTTAATAATGGACACCCAAACAACGATTTGCAGTGTCATTTAGATATAGGACAGGGATGTTGCTCATTCTAGAGAGGCACTCAGATCTGAACATTGTTATCTGAAGACATTATCTCTCTCTGTAATTGACATTCATTATACAGTTAAGACGAGGGGAAAACTTGGTGAAGAGGACAAGAGAAAGGAAACAAAGTTATCGATTTTTACTTTAAATATCAGCCTTTTTTCCATTTTTGGCTTTTAGATTATGGGACGCTGATCAAATATGATGTTTGTAAACATTGGAGAGACATGTGAGGTGGCAGGATGCACACAATATTTTCCCCAGGAAACAGGAAACCATTAACATAATATTGTCTGGCTATATCTGGGCTCCAAATTTCTGTCATTACTCGTTATATCCGTTAAAACTATTCGTTATATCCGTCAACCGCAGCAATCTTTAATACAGCCCAGGTTAGCAAGAAACGCGTCAGTGTGTCAACTTTCTACCCAAGTTTTAATCATAAGTTTGGTCTGACAGAAAGTCTTGGTGATATTTAAGAAACCACTGGCGGTTTTCTAATGAACAGTTTGCGCTGTTGTTTTCGTCAAGCCATCGACTGATATTCGGTGTGGAGGGTGTAATCTGCTACCGGCAGAGGGGAAATGACGTAGATTTCGACTTGTGACGCCTCAGGCAAATTATAACACTGGATTCATGGGCGTGGATTTGACTCTGTAGAACTACCCGGTGTATGTCTTTTTTTTTTTTTTAATCTTGTTTTGTAAGCATCTTTATGTAGCGTGTTTCCGGCCTTTGTGGAGCCGCAGGAACATCAAAATATCATCATCCACATATGGAAACATTAAGTTACTGTAAAGTACCATTTATAGTTTATTTTGAGGTTTGAATTTAGATGTTTAATGTAGGAGATGGGCAAGAAATGTTAAGGGTGGGAGGAACAGGGGTTGTGTTGAGATGCACGGAAATCCATGTAGGAGGTTAGACTTTGTGGTGTCTCAGTGTGGACTCTGTGGCCCGTGACGGTGACCGAGGGGTCAGAATGAAGAAGTGGGAGATAAAGAGATGGTTAATGCCGAGAAGTGGAGGGATGTATAGAACTAGACGGAGAGTTAGAGGCATGGTGGAGAGAGAGAGAGAGAGAGAGAGAGAGAGAGAGAGAGAGAGAGAAAGAGAAAGAGAGAGAGAGAGCAAGAGAGAGGCAAACAGACAGAGAGATAGAGAGCGAGACAGGGAGACAGAGAGAGATAGAGAGAAAGAGAGAGCAAGAGAGAGAGGCTGACACAAACACACACAGAGAGAGAGAGAGAGAGATACGAGAAAGAGGGAGAGAGAGAAAGGAAGAGAGGTTAAACAGATGAGTGTGAGAAAGAAAAGAACGAAGGGAGTGAAAGAAGTGAGAAATGGTGAAGAACAGAATGAGTAGTTGAGAGAGAACAAAAGCAAAGAAAATTGTAAAGAGAAGGCAAGCGCAAGGGAGTAACAGAAAAGAACAGGACGGAGAATGGAAAGATAAGTAAGAAGGTGAGAAAACAGAAAAGAATCGTCGAAAAGGAGAGGAGGAAAGGAAGAAAAAAGAATAGAATGAAAGACGAGGGCGAGAGGGCTAGGTGAAGAAGAAATGAGAAAGAAATGGATGGAGAGAGAGAGCAAAAGAGAGAAAAAAGAGAGAGAGGGTGCTAGTAGGTTATCGGTGTATGGAGAAGGGAAAGCTATAAAAACAGAAACAGAATAAAGGTAGAGAGAATAAAAAGTATCAGATAGCAGGGAGTAAATATGCAGTACAGATGCAGAGTGTACACAGAGAATAGACAGCGGATGGTAGGCAGTGCAGAGTTGGCAATACAGGCAAAAGGCAGAGGACAGATTGTATAGGGAAAGATCATATCAGATAACATAGAGTACACAGGAAAGGATAGTCAAGATAGAGTAGATGGTATAAGGCAAAATAGTTTAGAGTAGACAGCAGGGAGCAGATAGTATTAAGTAAAAAGCAAGAGTGAAGATTAGAAATTAGAGACAGAAAGTATAGTATAGAGAGTAGAAAGTAGAGAACAGAATTTATAGCGTAGAGGAATAGTAAGCAGCGAGCACAGAGTGTAGAGTAGAAAATTTGAAAGTAGAGAGCAGAGAGCATAGAACAGAGAGGAGAAAATAGAGAGCAGAGAGTATAGACTGGAAAAATAGAAAGTACGAAGCAGACAGTATGCAGTAGAGGATAGAGAGTAGAGACAGACAGTATAGAATAGAGAATAGAGAGTAGAGAGCAGACAGTATAGAATAGAGAATAGAAGGCAGAGAGCAGACAGTATAGAATAGAGAATAGAGAGTAGAAAGCAGACAGTATAGAATAGAGAATAGAATGAAGGGAGCAGATAGTATAGAATAAAGAATTGAAAGCAGACAGTACAGAATAGAGAATAGATGGCAGGAAGCAGGCAGTACAGACTAGGGAATAGAGAGTAGAGAGCAGACAGTAAAGACTGGAGAACAGGAAGAAGAGAGCAGACAATATAGGATAGAAAAGTAGAAAGTAACAGACAGTATAAAACAGAAGAGAACAGACTAGATAGAAGCAGACAGTAGAGTGTAGACAGTGTGGGGAGCTGAGACATAAGTTAGAGAGAATAGAGCAGATTATAACAGACATAAAACAAAGAGTGGAGTGTACAGAGGAGACAGTAAGACAGAATGACTGTGAAGTAAAAAAGAAATACTAGACTAGAACGAATAAGGACTAGAGACTGGAAAGAAAGAGATAAAGTGTCAACTAGTTGGAGGGAGTAAAAAGAGCCTAACTAAGAGAGTTAACATTATGCGTGCGTGCATCGTTGAAGATACCCGCAGGTCTCAAAAGCTGTGACTTATCATGACAGCACAGGTTTAGACGTGTGACGTCACAGCCAAATACCCGAAGATTTCTGCAGCACCGAGCCTCGCACGCGCGTGTGCGAGATCTCACGTCAAGCGGAATTGATCCAAACTGTCAACTGCTCAACATTTCCACTTCGGAACAAATACCCGCATAGATGACAAAGATTCTAGCCAATCTGATGCCGTATACATGCTAATTATATTTTATGGTATTTTCCAGTACCGATTTAGCAACAGAAATGTATTCTGGGCCGTATTATTTATCCCCCCTTGATCTGAAGTTCTACAAAGTTCAATGAATATTAGTTTGCTAAAATTAAAATCTGCGCTGGTTGACTTGGAAGTGGAATATCAAAATAGCGAATCAATATCTGACATGTTCTTTATTGTTAGAGTTATTTTCATCTCGAAAACGACGAAAGCCGTATAATTAAAATTACATTTATAGAAAGGCAATTATCTTAAAATGACATTCGATCACATCCGGTGACCTGTATGGTTGAAACTTAATAAAGTCAAGGAGATTTTGACAGTCGTGAATGAGAACTGCAACCGCAACATTTTCCAAGAGAAATCTCTTTAAATAATTTTTGTTCACTGACGATGAGCGTTTTTTTTGATGTACTCCAAGCTGAACGTCGGGTATAGCGTTTTTTTGTAATTAATTAATTAATGTATTTTTATTTTATTTTAAACATTCGCATACAGCCCCCAAATTCTGCAGTTTGGGTGAAAGAAAAGATTCTGGAATGCGGGACAGCTGCAACCCGGGCTCATAAACAACGGAAGTTGCACACAAGGGGACCTGAGTGGTTTGACCGGAAGTAGCAAATGCCCCGAAGGGCATTAAATCATGCTGGGGCATTCACGCCGCACGTGCCTGGGCTAACAACGCACCACTCTGTGACCTTCTTCACATGCAATTCGATTAAAATCTCGACAAATAGAAAAGAAACAAGGACCGGGTTTCCCTCTCTGATAAAACGTCTTATGAGACAAATATTTGGATTTAGCCGTATTTTACCGTGGAATGATTCTAGATTTGTTCTACTTCTTTCCAAGGAGATGATCCTTGTCTTAGTAAGAGGATCTGCTCAAGTAGCTGAGATGAGACACGAGCGCGCGCTGACCTGTATCCCACAGTGTGGAAGGTCACAATGTGTTGAAGAAGGAGAAAGAGAAGATGAGTAGAGAGTGATGAGAGAAGGACAACGAGTACGTGCTCGGCTCGTGCAGGATTAATGATGGCGTATCATAAAACTATGGCTGAACCAAATCCATCTTGAAAATAAATGAGTGTAAAAAATTAAAATAAATATGCTCGTCCGATTTACAATGAGGGCATCTTTTATGGATTGAAAGAAGAGGAGAGGGGAAGAAAGAACAATGAAAGTAGGAAAAACTAAAAAAAAGGGAAAGGCAAAAAGAAAATAGACAGGTAAAGAAAGAGAGACAGAAAGAAAAACGGACAGAAAGAAGAAAAGAGCAGAAAAAAGAAAAAAGCAGGGGAAAGAAAGAAAGAAACAGACGAAAGACAGCAAGAAATAAAGAGAAGACAGAAGAAAGCCAGAGAGAAGGGAGGAAAGAAAGAATAGTAAGAAAGAAAGAAAGAAAGAACAGAAAGAAAGAAGGAAAGAAAAATAGAAATGAGAGCAGAAGGAACAGAAAGATAGAGACAAAGAACGAAAGACAGAAGAAACAGAAAGACAGAATGAATTGAAGGATAGACAGGAATAGGGCCAGAGAGAAGGGAAACTGGAAGACAGAAAAAAAAAAGAAAGGAAGAAAGAAGACAGAAAAGAAAGAAGGGAGGACAGAAAGAAAGAAAGAAAGAAAGAAAAGAGAGCCCACTGAAAGACAGAAGACAGCAGGAAAGAAAGTCAGACGGAAAGAAAGAAAGAAAGAAAAGAGAGCCCACTGAAAGACAGAAGACAGCAGGAAAGAAAGTCAGACGGAAAGAAAGAAAGAAACAGAAAGATAAACAGAAGGAAAGAAACAAAGAAAGAAAAAAAAAAGAAAGAAAAGAAAAAAGAAAGAAAGAAAGATAGAGGGTTGGGAAGACACAAAGAAGGAAAGAGAGAGAGAGAAGGGGAAACAATAGAAATGAAGAAAAAGCAACAGTAAAGACTGGACGAAAGAAAATAAGACAGAGGTAGATAGATAGATAGATAGATAGATAGATAGATAGATAGATAGATAGAGAGAGACAGAGAGAGACAGACAGACAGACAGACAGACAGAGGGAGTGACAGAGAGAGAAAGAGAGACAGAGGCAGAGAGAGACAGGGATAGACAGAGAGAGAGAGAGAGAGTAAGTGAGAGAGAGAGAGAGAGAGAAACAGAGATAGACAGACAGAGAGAGATAGTAAGAGAGAGAGAGAGAGTGAGAAAGAAGAAGACAGAGGCAGACAGAGGTAGACAGAGAGAGAGAGAGAGAGAGAGAGAGAGAGAGAGAGAGAGAGAGAGAGAGAGAGAGAGAAAGAAAGAAAGAAAGAAACAGACTGGAAAATTGAAAGAACAAGTAAGGTAAGAAAAGAAGAGAGGGGGAAAACATCAGACCAAAGTTGATGTAGTGGGGAACAAAAGGGGGCATAATATAATGATTGATTAGGATATCAGTTTCAAAGTTATGTTTGAAGTTTGCACCATCAAATACCATACATATTTTATGAGGCTGTTTTGTTAGAACCCAGCCAAGCTGCCTCTAATCTGCAGAATAAAATCAATGATGGCCTGGCAAATTTTCTGATGAAAGAGAATTTTTACTTCGGGGTTGAATTTCGTTCATTGACTAAAATCCGATTTCTGTTTTTTATTTAAACTTGCACTGGATGCAGAAATATTGAAACTGAGTAGGAGTTTAAATATTAACGCTCGGAGCTAAAGAGGTTCACCATACAAAGCAGCAACAACAACGACAACAATAACAAAATGCACTGGTCCCTTTGTAATGTGCTGCAGCTATTGTTTAAATATCCAGGATGCAGAATAATATCACGCACCAGTTAGCACCGTGCGCCTGGCTGATGAACGCCCCGCGCATTCATACAAAAAAAACAACAAAAACGTCCTGCGCATCAATTTCGTCCGCACAAAAACTTTGCTCGACCTATGCTTTGTTCCAATAGCCATCGTTGTTGCTGCAAATTTCCCTGGTGTGCAATTAACTCTTACATGTCAGGACAAAAAATGGCCCCTGTTGCATTCATTTCACAGATCCCTGCACAAATTAAACCAAACTGTTCCCTGCACGCCTAGCCCACATGCAGTAATTCTTCCGGTAATTAGAAAATGAGAAAAGGATAAAATTAAAAAAAAACCTCACTTCATAATGCACTTTAAGCAGAAAATATAATGCTATATCAGGATAAAAGAAAGATAAGCAATACTTTCATGTCAATGATGACTGGTTTGTACTCATAAAGGCCAAAAAGAAAGACATTTTCAAAAAGTAAGACAAAATAGGCTAAAATACTGAGTTCATCAAAGCTCCTGCTGTTTTTGTTTGTTTTTTTTCCTAAATGGCGTCGTGAACAGGGACAAAGCTCTTCAAGTTCAAAGATAGAGATATTTTACCGGATCATGACCTGGCAAATGGCAATTGACACGAAAAATGCCAGATAACCTCTATGTTTTCTACAGTAAGATGGTCTCTTTCTCTGACATTCACGATTCTGCTTTTTTTTTTTTTTTTAGCTATTCACCGGAGATCATGATGTAAAGTACCACTCGACACTTCCTCAGCACGGCTACTTCACGACACGAGCTACTGAGGTTTTCATGACGTGGAGCGCACTAATGAGACCCAGCCAGCAGTGAAAGTGGAAGCCAACAGAGAATCCTCGAAACAAAGCTTTATGAAAGATAGCGGGTAAACGAAAATGTGTGGCTATTGTTTTGCATAGTCACAAGATACATCTATTATAGAAGGAGAAGATTGAAGAAGCAAGTATTATACGTTTTGATTAGCTGTGTGTCACAGAAAGTAATGTAAACACTTAGAAATGATAAGAAGTAAAAGAGATGTTACAGTAAAGAAAGTGTCTACAGATAGCGAGGACAGAAAAGATTAGCAAGACTGAGAGCCAATGGCTATACTTTATGAGCTTGTGTGTGCATGTTCCAGGCTACATGGGAAATCATCCAAGTGTGTGAGGCAGTTTTCTTTGCATCATCGAACATCCAATTTCCTTAATTATCCCCCAGAACGCGCCCAGTCCTAACAAGTTTCACCCCCCTTGGATCCCTGGCTGAAAAACGCTGATCCACATGGTTGCTCTCGGAAGTCATCGGAAGGAATCAAACTCTCGTTAGCCGAGACTGAACGGCGAGACATCGCGAGATCTGAATGACTCATACTCGTATTCATCAAAATCCTTCCAGTAATCTTGTCATGAGGACAGAATGGATGAGTATATTGTTGGAAGAGGGGCATTGGGAGGGCCCTTTTATTCTTTAGCTACGAGGCGGGGAGACCTGGAGTAAATGAGGATTTGGACAAGGACGCGCCATGTCAAATTTGCAGATTGCAGATAGTTGTAAATGGTGAACATCGACTCACGACGTGACCCTTTATTCCAGCTAGTGTTCGGTTTAGCGGGTCATAATCTGACTGAGGGGAAAAACAGACAAATCCAATATTGGCAGCTTCGGGCGCCCGGTCCAACAACCAACTTTCTGGGGCCTCCCGGGTCACGAGGGGGGAGACAATCATATTACTTTACATCAGGAGAGGAGTTGTCAGACGTTAGGGAGTTCCCTCCCACCTCTCACCCCTCTCCAGTATGAAACACGCAGAAACATCTCGTAATATGTAAAGAAACAAGTATCGTTCCCTTATACTGGAAATGGCTTGATGTCATTTATATCGGCCAATCGGTTCTTTATTGATGCAAAAATATTTGACCGTATGAAAATGTCATAATGAGAGAAAGTATCTCACATCCAATCAGAATCAACCAAAATATTATGAGTATAATATTTGGATCCATTTAGAAACAAGTGGATGCTAGGAATGGTGAAAATATAGAGACTGATGGGCCTGAAAGTATATTCTACTGTATAAATGTTATGTAAGATATAGCGATGTTGTAATAAAGGCAGACACATTTTGTTGACACACATGCGATGTTTGGTTTTTAGATACGAGTGTGTGATCAAGAGAAAGAGGAGAAAATGACACAGAAAGACACGAAGAGAGAGAGGGAGAGAGAGTGACAGGGAGAGAGAGAGAGAAAGAGAGAGAGAGAGAGAGACAGAGAGAGTGAGAGAGACAGAGACAGAGACGGAGAGAGAGACAGACAGACAGACAGACAGAGAAAGAGAGAGAGGAAGAAAAAGAAAAGAAAGAGAGGAAAGAAGGAAAAAGAAGAAAGAGAGACAGGTAGGCAGAAATACAGAAAGAATGAGAGAAAGATTGGTAGAAAAGCAGTCAGTGAAAAAATATGGTCAAAGAATAAAGGTCTAACAATCGGTAGAATAAGGAAAAGCAAAGCAAAAGAGCAAAGGTAAAAAGAGAGTATGCGAAGGAAAGAGAAAGGTAGAAAGAAAAGATAAAACAGAGATTAAATTGAAGAAAGAAAAGATAAAACAGAGATTAAATTGAAGAAAGAAAAGATAAAACAGAGATTAAATTGAAGAAAGAAAAGATAAAACAGAGATTAAATTGAAGAAAGAAAAGATAAAACAGAGATTAAATTGAAGAAAGAAAAGATAAAACAGAGATTAAATTGAAGAAAGAAAAGATAAAACAGAGATTAAATTGAAGAAAGAAAAGATAAAACAGAGATTAAATTGAAGAAAGAAAAGATAAAACAGAGATTAAATTGAAGAAAGAAAAGAGAGAAGGCAGGATCGATACGACAATGTCAGAGAGTAGAATGAGGCGGAAATAGGGCGGGGGGGGGGTGGGGGGAGGAGGGAAAGAAAATGAGAAAGTAGGACACACAGACAGAGAAGTGGAGAAGGAAAACAATCAAGATGAAATTAAAGGAGTAAGAAAAAGGAAGGACAAACCAGAACGGAGAGAAAGTTGAGAAAGAGAGAGCAGAATAAGCAAGAAAGGTAAGATATAAAACAGACAGAAGAGAGAGTAGAAAGTTATAAGGAAGAAAAACGAAGTCATCAAGCAGATGAAGAAGTACAGAAGCAAAGAAGACAAAAAGAGAATGACACAAACTTAAGACTGAGAGGGAAAACAATTAAAAGACGGAAGCACGTAAGTACAGAAGAAGAGAAGCAAGCAAGTAAGACATGGAAGAAATTGAACAGTAAGCAAGTAAGAAAAGAGATTGCGCAACAAGTAAGTAAGAAAACATATTGAGCAACAAGTAAGTAAGAAAAGAGATTGAGTAGTAAGCAAATAAGAAAAGAGATTGAGCAATAAGCAAGTAAGAAAAGAGATTGAGCAATAAGCAAGTAAGAAAAGAGATTGAGCAATAAGTAAGAAAAGAGATTGAGCAATAAGTAAGAAAAGAGATTGAGCAATAAGCAAGTAAGAAAAGAGATTGAGCAATAAGCAAGTAAGAAAAGAGATTGAGCAATAAGTAAGAAAAGAGATTGAGTAGTAAGCAAATAAGAAAAGAGATTGAGCAATAAGCAAGTAAGAAAAGAGATTGAGCAATAAGCAAGTAAGAAAAGAGATTGAGCAATAAGTAAGAAAAGAGATTGAGCAATAAGCAAGTAAGAAAAGAGATTGAGCAATAAGTAAGAAAAGAGATTGAGCAATAAGCAAGTAAGAAAAGAGATTGAGCAATAAGCAAGTAAGAAAAGAGATTGAGCAATAAGTAAGAAAAGAGATTGAGCAATAAGCAAGTAAGAAAAGAGATTGAGCAATAAGTAAGAAAAGAGATTGAGCAATAAGCAAGTAAGAAAAGAGATTGAGCAATAAGTAAGAAAAGAGATTGAGCAATAAGCAAGAAAAGAGATTGAGCAATAAGCAAGTAAGAAAAGAGATTGAGCAATAAGTAAGAAAAGAGATTGAGCAATAAGCAAGTAAGAAAAGAGATTGAGCAATAAGCAAGTAAGAAAAGAGATTGAGCAATAAGCAAGTAAGAAAAGAGATTGAGCAATAAGTAAGAAAAGAGATTGAGCAGTAAGAATGTAAGAAATGGGATGGAAAAGTGAGCAGTAAGCAAGTAAGAAAAGAGATTGAGCAGTGAAGAAGTGAGAAAAGAGATAGTGCAGATAGCAAAAAAGAAAAGAGATTGAATAGTAAGGAAGTAAGAAAAAAAGAGATTAAGCAGTAATTAAGGAAAAAGAGAATAGATTGAGCAGTAAGTAAATAAGAAAATAGATTGAGCAGTAAGGAAGAAAAGAGATTGAGCAGCAGTAAGTAAGAAATGGGATGGAGGTGTGAGTAAGAAGAAAAGAGATTGAGCAATAAGTAAGAAAAGAGATTGAGCAGTAAGCAAGTAAGAAAAGAGGTTGAGTAGTAAGCAAGTAAGAAAAGAGATTGAGTAGTAAGTAAGAAAAGAGATTGAGTAGTAAGTAAGTAAGAAAAGAGATTGGGTAGTAAGTAAGAAAAGAGATTGAGTAGTAAGTAAGAAAAGAGATTGAGTAGTAAGTAAGTAAGAAAAGAGACTGAGTAGTAAGTAAGAAAAGAGATTGAGTAGTAAGTAAGTAAGAAAAGAGATTGAGTAGTAAGTAAGAAAAGAGATTGAGTAGTAAGTAAGTAAGAAAAGAGATTGGGTAGTAAGTAAGAAAAGAGATTGAGTAGTAAGTAAGTAAGAAAAGAGATTGAGTAGTAAGTAAGTAAGAAAAGAGGTTGAGTAGTAAGTAAGAAAAGAGATTGAGTAGTAAGTAAGAAAAGAGATTGAGTAGTAAGTAAGTAAGAAAAGAGATTGTACAGTAAGTAAGTTAGAAAAGAGATTGAGCAGTATGTAGGAAAAGAGATTGAGCAGTAAGTAAGTTAGAAAAGAGACAGGACAGTAAGCAAGTAAGAAAATAGATTGAGCAGTGAGCAAGTAAGAAAAGAGATTGAGCAGTAAGGAAGAAAAGAGATTGAGCAGTAAGTAAGAAAAGAGATTGAGCAGCACTAGGTAAGAAATGGGATGAAGGTGTGAGTAAGAAGAAAAGAGATTGAGCAATAAGTAAGAAAAGAGATTGAGTAGTAAGTAAGAAAAGAGATTGAGTAGTAAGCAAGTAAGAAAAGAGGTTGAGTAGTAAGTAAGAAAAGAGATTGAGTAGTAAGTAAGAAAAGAGATTGAGTAGTAAGTAAGTTAGAAAAGAGATTGAGCAGTAAGTAAGAAAAGAGATTGAGCAGCAGTAAGTCAGAAATGGGATGGAGGAGTGAGTAAGAAGAAAAGAGATTGAGCAATAAGTAAGAAAAGAGATTGAGCAGTAAGCAAGTAAGAAAAGAGGTAGAGTAGTAAGCAAGTAAGAAAAGAGATTGAGTAGTAAGTAAGAAAAGAGATTGAGTAGTAAGTAAGTAAGAAAAGAGATTGAGTAGTAAGTAAGAAAAGAGATTGAGTAGTAAGTAAGAAAAGAGATTGAGTAGTAAGTAAGAAAAGAGATTGAGTAGTAAGTAAGAAAAGAGATTGAGTAGTAAGTAAGAAAAGAGATTGAGCAGTAAGCAAGTAAGAAAAGAGATTGAGTAGTAAACAAGTAAGAAAAGAGATTGACTAGTAAGTAAGTAAGAAAAAAAATTGAGCAACAAGTAAGTAAGTTAGAAAAGAGATTGAGCAGTATGTAGGAAAAGAGATTGAGCAGTAAGTAAGTTAGAAAAGAGACAGGGCAGTTAGCAAGTAAGAAAATAGATTGAGTAGTAAGCAAATAAGAAAATAGATTGAGCAGTGAGCAGGTAAGAAAAGAGATTGAGCAATATGCAAGTAAGAAAAGAGATTGAGCAATAAGCAAGTAAGAAAAGAGATTGAGCAATAAGCAAGTAAGAAAAGAGATTGAGCAATAAGCAAGTAAGAGAAGAGATTGAGCAATAAGTAAGAAAAGAGATTGAGCAGTAAGAATGTAAGAAATGGGATGGAAGAGTGAGCAGTAAGCTAGTAAGAAAAGAGATTGAGTAGTAAGCAAGTAAGAAAAGAGATTGAGCAGTGAAGAAGTGAGAAAAGAGATAGTGCAGATAGCAAAAAAGAAAAGAGATTGAATAGTAAGGAAGTAAGAAAAAAAGAGATTAAGCAGTAATTAAGGAAAAAGAGAATAGATTGAGCAGTAAGTAAGTTAGAAAAGAGACAGGGCAGTAAGCAAGTAAGAAAATAGATTGAGCAGTAAGCAAATAAGAAAATAGATTGAGCAGTGAGCAGGTAAGAAAAGAGATTGAGCAATAACTAAGTAAGAAAATAGATTGAGCAGTAAGCAAGTAAGAAAAGAGATTGAGCAGTAAGGAAGAAAAGAGATTGAGCAGTAAGTAAGAAAAGAGATTGAGCAGCAGTAAGTAAGAAATGGGATGGAGGTGTGAGTAAGAAGAAAAGAGATTGAGCAATAAGTAAGAAAAGAGATTGAGCAGTAAGCAAGTAAGAAAAGAGGTTGAGTAGTAAGCAAGTAAGAAAAGAGATTGAGTAGTAAGCAAGTAAGAAAAGAGGTTGAGTAGTAAGTAAGAAAAGAGATTGAGTAGTAAGTAAGTAAGAAAAGAGATTGTACAGTAAGTAAGTTAGAAAAGAGATTGAGCAGTATGTAGGAAAAGAGATTGAGCAGTAAGTAAGTTAGAAAAGAGACAGGACAGTAAGCAAGTAAGAAAATAGATTGAGCAGTGAGCAAGTAAGAAAAGAGATTGAGCAGTAAGGAAGAAAAGAGATTGAGCAGTAAGTAAGAAAAGAGATTGAGCAGCAGTAAGTAAGAAATGGGATGGAGGAGTGAGTAAGAAGAAAAGAGATTGAACAATAAGTAAGAAAAGAGATTGAGCAGTAAGCAAGTAAGAAAAGAGATTGAGTAGTAAGCAAGTAAGAAAAGAGATTGAGTAGTAGGTAAGTGACAGAAGAGATTGAGTAGTAAGTAAGAAAAGAGATTGCGTGGTAAGTAAGAAAAGAGATTGAGTAGTAAACAAGTAAGAAAAGAGATTGAGTAGTAAGTAAGAAAAGAGATTGACTAGTAAGTAAGTAAGAAAAGAGATTGAGTGGTAAGTAAGAAAAGAGATTGAGTAGTAAGTAAGAAAAGAGATTGAGTAGTAAGTAAGTAAGAAAAGAGATTGAACAGTAAGCAAGTAAGAAAAGAGATTGAGTAGTAAGTAAGTAAGAAAAGAGATTGAGTAGTAGGTAAGTAAGAAAAGAGATTGAGTAGTAAGGAAGTAAGAAAAGAGATTGAGTAGTAAGCAAGTAAGACAAGACATTGAGAAGTAAGCAAGTAAGAAAAGAGATTGAACAGTAAGCAAGTAACAAAAGAGATTGAACAGTAAGCAAGTAAGAAAAGAGATTGAGTAGTAAGTAAGTAAGAAAAGATATTGAGTAGTAATAAGTAAGTAAGAAAAGAGATTGAGTAGTAAGCAAGTAAGAAAAGAGATCGAGTAGTAAGTAAGAAAAGAGATAGTGCAGATAGCAAATAAGAAAAGAGATTGAATAGTAAGGAAGTAAGAAAAGAGATTGAGTAGTAAGCAAGTAAGAAAAGAGATAGTGCAGATAGCAAATAAGAAAAGAGATTGAATAGTAAGGAAGTAAGAAAAGAGATTGAGTAGTAAGCAAGTAAGAAAAGAGATTGAGTAGTAAGCAAGTAAGAAAAGAGATCGAGTAGTAAGTAACAAACGAGATTGAGTAGTAAGCAAGTAAGAAAAGAGATTGAGTAGTAAGCAAGTAAGAAAAAAGATTGAACAGTAAGCAAGTAAGAAAAGAGATTGAGTAGTAAGCAAGTAAGAAAGGAGATTGAGCAATAAGCAAGTAAGAAAAAAGATTGAGCAGTAAGCAAGTAAGAAAAGAGATTGGGTAGTAAGTAAGTAAGAAAAGAGATTACCTAGTAAGCGAGTAAGAAAAGAGATTGGGTAGTAAGTAAGTAAGAAAAGAGATTACCTAGTAAGCAAGTAAGAAAAGAGATTGGGTAGTAAGTAAGTAAGAAAAGAGATTACCTAGTAAGCAAGTAAGAAAAGAGATTGGGTAGTAAGTAAGTAAGAAAAGAGATTACCTAGTAAGCGAGTAAGAAAAGCTCGAGAAAAGCAAGAGCCAGAAGAGAGAGCAGCAGGCAAGTAACAGAAAGAGGGGGAGAGAGAAAGAGAGAGAGAGCAGCAGCAGCAAGGAAGTAAGAAAAGACAGAAAGAGAGTTAAAGAGAGGGAGAGAGACAGAGAGAGAAGAGATGCAGAGGCAGAGAGAGTCAGAGACATAGAGAGACAGAGAAAGAGAACGAGAGATAAAGCGAGAGCAACAGCAGCAGCAGCGAGGAAGCAAGAAAAGAGAGACGGAGAGAGCAGCAAGCAAGTAAGAAAAGAGTGAAAGAAAGAGACAGAGAGAGAGACAGAGAGAGACAGAGAGAGCAGTAAGCAAGTCAGGATAGAGCTAGAGTAGGAAGCCAGCCAGAGCAGAGAATGGGAAGCAAGCAAATAAGAAAAGAGAGAGAGAGGGAGAGAGAGAGAGAGAGAGAGAGAGAGAGAGAGAGAGAGAGAGAGAGAGAGAGAGAGTGAGAGAGAGAGGGAACGATTGAGAGAGAGATAGAGAGAGAGTGGGGGACAAAGAGTGAGAGATAGATAGAGAGAGAGAAGCAGCAGCAAAGAAGTAAGAAAATAAAAGAGAAAAAGAGAAGAAGGCAAATAACAAAAGAGGTAGAGAGGGAGGAACAGCAAACAAGCAAGGAAAACGAAAGAGAAGTAAAATAAGGAAAGAGATAGAGACGCAAGTAAGTAACAAAAGAGACAGAAGAGCAGGTAGGAAAGGGATAGAGAAGCAAGGAAAGGACAGAAAAAAGAAGTAATTAAGGAGGGGTACAGAAACATGCAAGTAAAAGAGGTAGGGAAGACAGAATTTAAGAAAAAAGATAGAGAGGCAAGCAAGTATGAAAAGAGATAGAGCAGTGAGTAGTAAAAGGGATACAGCAGTGAGTAGTAAAAGGGATAGATCAGTAAGTTGTAAAAGGGATAGAGCAGTGAGTAGTAAAAGGGATAGAGCAGTGAGTAGTAAAAGGGATAGAGCAGTAAGTTGTAAAAGGGATAGAGCAGTAAGTTGTAAAAGGGATAGAGCAGTAAGTTGTAAAAGGGATAGAGCAGTGAGTAGTAATAGGGGTAGAGCAGTGAGTAGTAATAGGGACAGAGCAGTAAGTTGTAAAAGGGATAGAGCAGTGAATAGTAAAAGGGATAGAGCAGTGAGTAGTAAAAGGGATAGAGCAGTGAGTAGTAAAAGGGATAGAGCAGTAAGTTGTAAAAGGATAGAGCAGTGAGTATTAAAGGGATAGAGCAGTGAGTAGTAAAGGGGATAGAGCAGTGAATAGTGAAAGGGATAGAACAATTAGCAGTAAAAGGGATAGAGCTGTAAGTTGCAAAAGGGATAGAGCAGTGAATAGTAAAAGGGATAGACAAGTAAGCAGTAAAAGGGATAGAGCAGCGAGTAATAAAAGGGATAGAGCAGCGAGTAGTAAAAGGGATAGAGCAGCGAGTAGAAAAAGGGATAGACCTGTAAGTTGCAAAAGGGATAGAGCAGTGAGTAGTTAAAGGGTAGTAAAAGGGATAGACAAGTAAGCAGTAAAAAGGGATAGAGCAGCGAGTAGTAAAAGGGATAGAGCAGTAAGTTTTAAGGGGACAGAGCAGTAAGCAGTGAGCAGTGAAAGGAATAGAGCAGCAAGTTGTAAAAGCGTCAGAGCAGTAAGAAGTAAGCAGTAAAAGGGATAGAGCAGTAAGTTATAAAACAGATAGAGCAGTAAGTTGGGACAGAGCATTAAGCAATAAAAGGGATAGAGCAGTAAACAGTAAAAGGGACAGAGCAGTAAGCATTAAAATGGGTAGAGCAGTAAGTAGTAAAAGGGATAGAGCAGTAAGCAGTAAAAGGGATAGAGCAGTAAGCAGTAAGAAGGATAGAGCAGTAAGCAGTAAAAGTGATAGAGCAGTAAGTAGTTAAAGGTATAGAGCAATAAGTTGTAAAAGGGAAGGAGCAGTAAGTTGGGATAGAGCAGTAAGCAGTGAAAGTGATAGAGCAGTAAGCAGTAAGTTGGGATAGAGCAGTAAGTTGGGATAAAGCAGTAAGTTGGGATAGAGCAATAAGCAGTGGAAGGGATAGAGCAGTAAGTTGGGACAAAGCAGTAAGTTGGGATAGAGCAGTAAGTTGGGATATGACAGTAAGTTGGGATAGAGCAGTAAGTTGGGATAGAGCAGTAAGTTGGGATAGAGCAGTAAGTTGGGATAGAGCAGTAAGTTGGGATATGGCAGTAAGTTGGGATAGAGCAGTAAGTTGGGATAGAGCAGTAAGTTGGGATATGGCAGTAAGTTGGGATAGAGCAGTAAGTTGGGATAAAGCAATAAGCAGTGAAAGGGATAGAGCAGTAAGTTGGGACAAAGCAGTAAGTTGGGATAGAGCAGTAAGCAGTAAAGGGATGGAACATTGAGTAGTAAAAGGTATCGAGCAATAAGTTGTAAAAGAGACAGAGCAGTGAGTAAGTGAAGAGACAGCGAAGGAAGATGTAGGAACAGATAAACAGACAGATAAGCAAGCAGGTGAAAATAAAAGTGATAGAGAAGAAAGCAATTAGCAAAAGAGAGATGAGCAGGCAAGTAAGCAAAGATCAGTAGATAGAGAAAAGCAAGCAAGTAAGAAAAGATAGATGGATAGATAGATAGATAGATAGATAGATAGATAGATATATAGATAGATAGATAGATAGATAGATAGATAGATAGATAGATAGATAGATAGATAGATAGATAGATAGATAGACAGACACACAGATAGACGGATAGATAGATAGATAGATAGACAGATAGATAGATAGATAGATAGATAGATAGATAGATAGATAGATAGATAGATAGATAGATAGATAGATAAGATAGATAGATAGATAGATAGATAGATAGATAAATAGATAGATAGATAGATAGATAGATAGATAGATAGATAGATAGATAGATAGATAAATAGATAGATGGATAGATAGATAGATAGATAGATAGATAGATAGATAGATAGATAGATAGATAGATAGATAGATAGATAAATAGATAGATAGATAGTCAGCCAGGCGCCAAATAAACAAACAAGTCATTAAGTACAACGACAACATACGCCCACAAAATATGGCGGACCGTAGCCCTCGTGACAATTCATCTGTGTTGTTTTCCCCACCCAACAAAAGGGAAAGGAATTAGCCCTCCCATCCGTGGGGGCAGACCCTTAAACGTGAGCAAATTCATCTTAGTCGGGTGTGATCAGCACCCAGAAGTGAGGACCATCCCTAGCTATGGCCAACTTGACAAAGCCAATTAGTGGACTGTGTCCAGTAGAGACCGCAAGGGATTAGGAACATGGTAGAGAACTCTGCGGACAAAACATTTGTTTACTGATGCGGTTATAAAGAAGATGATCCCCCTTTTCAGCTGAGTGAATATTTCCGAGTTCGGGTGGTCGGAAAGGAGACTAAATACGTCAAATTAATATGAAACCGGCTCTTGAATGAAGTTCTATTGCACTGTGGTGTCCCCGAGGTCATCGATTGGGATCACTGGTGATTCAGTCCTTCAGTGTATCAATAATGTATGTGTAAAAACTGCCGCGAGCAAGGAAAAAGAAACGTAACTATTCTCAACATCAATATTTCATCAATAGAAATCAAACACTTTTCATCAGAGGAAGTCCTGCATAATCCAGCCCTCTTATTTTAACTCATCCGCGAGTCTATTTTCTTCATTTTCTTCTATTTTGTGTGTGGTTAGTTTACGAGTTCTGAATGAAATCTGTCAGTTTTTGCACACAGCACAATGTTTGGCCACCATTCATACCTAGTCAAGTCCGCGGCTCTCGAGACTGCTGGGAATCTTTTTGCTTCTGTGAAATGATCAATCACTACGGAGACAGATCATCTGCCTGGAAGGTGGGGGAAGGAGTGGGGGGGGGGCACATCACGTGGTCATGCGGTCTCTGGCTGGGCTGCTGAGCCAGGCCAAGCCTCTGGGACCAAATAATACCTCATCGCCCTCTTCCCTTTCGCAATGTTTCTTCCTATCTCCACTATAGGTGAATTGGTACATCTTGGAATCAAGACCCGAGGAAACAGTCATAATTTGGCTGGTGAATTTTCTTAGCTATGGATTAGTTATTTTCGAAGATTTGAATAGATGGAGAGGAGTAAATATAGTGAAGGGAACAATAAAGATAAGATAGAGAGAAGAAAGCAAGTAAGAAAAGATATAGTGAAGCGAGCAAGTAAGAAAAGATAGAGAGAAGGAAGCAAGTAAGAAAAGATAGAGAGAAGATAGCAAGTAAGAAAAGATAGAGAGAAGGAAGCAAGTAAGAAAAGAAATAGAGAGAAAAGCAATTAAGAAAAGATATAGAGAAGGAAGCAAGTAAGAAAGATATAGTAAAGGGAGCAAGTAAGAAAAGATGGAGAGAAGGAAGCAAGTAAGAAAAGATGGAGAGAAGGAAGCAAGTAAGAAAAGATAGAGAGAAGGAAGCAAGTAAGAAATGATATAGTGAAGGAAACAAGTAAGAAAAGATAGAGAGAAGGAAGCAATTAAGAAAAGATATAGTGAAGGGAGCAAGTAAGAAAAGATAGAGAGAAGGAAGCAAGTAAGAAAAGATATAGAGAAGGTAACAAGTCAGAAAAGATAGAGAGAAGGAAGCAAGTAAGAAAAGATAGAGAGAAGGAAGCAAGTAAGAAAAGATAGAGAGAAGATAGCAAGTAAGAAAAGATAGAGAGAAGGAAACAAGTAAGAAAAGATATAATGAAGGGAACAAGTAAGAAAAGATAGAGAGAAGGAAGCAAGTAAGAAAACATATAGTGAAGGGTGCAAGTAAGAAAAGATAGAGAGAAGGAAGCAAGTAAGAAAAGATATAGTGAAGGGAGCAAGTAAGAAAAGATATAGAGAAGGAAGCAAGTAAGAAAAGATAGAGAGAAGGAAGCAAGTAAGAAAAGATAGAGAGAAGGAAGCAAGTAAGAAAAGATAGAGAGAAGGAAGCAAGTAAGAAAAGATAGAGAGAAGGAAATAAGTAAGAAAAGATAGAGAGAAGGAAGAAAAGATAGAGAGAAGGAAGCAAGTAAGAAAAGATGGAGAGAAGGAAGCAAGTAAGAAAAGATAGAGAGAAGGAAGCAAGTAAGAAAGGATATAGTGAAGGAAACAAGTAAGAAAAGATAGAGAGAAGGAAGCAAGTAAGAAAAGATATAGTGAAGGGAGCAAGTAAGAAAAGATAGAGAGAAGGAAGCAAGTAAGAAAAGATATAGAGAAGGTAACAAGTAAGAAAAGATAGAGAGAAGGAAGCAAGTAAGAAAAGATAGAGAGAAGGAAGCAAGTAAGAAAAGATAGAGAGAAGATAGCAAGTAAGAAAAGATAGAGAGAAGGAAACAAGTAAGAAAAGATATAATGAAGGGAACAAGTAAGAAAAGATAGAGAGAAGGAAGCAAGTAAGAAAACATATAGTGAAGGGAGCAAGTAAGAAAAGATATAGAGAAGGAAGCAAGTAAGAAAAGATAGAGAGAAGGAAGCAAGTAAGAAAAGATAGAGAGAAGGAAGCAAGTAAGAAAAGATAGAGAGAAGGAAGCAAGTAAGAAAAGATAGAGAGAAGGAAATAAGTAAGAAAAGATAGAGAGAAGGAAACAATTAAGAAAAGATAGAGAGAAGGAAACAAGTAAGAAAAGATAGAGAGAAGGAAACAAATAAGAAAAGATAGAGAGAAGGAAGCAATTAAGAAAAGATAGAGAGAAGGAAACAAATAAGAAAAGATAGAGAGAAGGAAGCAAGTAAGAAAAGATATAGTGAAGGAGGCAAGTAAGAAAAGATATAGTGAAGGAAACAAGTAAGAAAAGATATAGTGAAGAAGGCAAGTAAGAAATGATAGAGAGAAGGAAACAAGTAAGAAAAGATAGAGAGAAGGAAACAAGTAAGAAAAGATATAGTTCAGGGAGAAAGTAAGAAAAGATAGAGAGAAGGGAGCAAGTAAGAAAAGATATAATGAAGGGAACAAGTAAGAAAAGATAGAGAGAAGGAAGCAAGTAAGAAAACATATAGTGAAGAAGGCAAGTAAGAAAAGATATAGTGAAGAAGGCAAGTAAGAAATGATAAAGAGAAGGAAACAAGTAAGAAAAGATAGAGAGAAGGAAACAAGTAAGAAAAGATATAGTTCAGGGAGAAAGTAAGAAAAGATAGAGAGAAGGGAGCAAGTAAGAAAAGATATAGTGAAGGAAACAAGTAAGAAAAGATAGAGAGAAGGAAGCAAGTAAGAAAAGATATAGTGAAGGAAACAAGTAAGAAAAGATATAGTGGAGGGAGAAAGTAAGAAAAGATAGAGAGAAGGAAACAAGTAAGAAAAGATAGAGAGAAGGAAACAAGTAAGAAAAGATAGAGAGAAGGAAACAAGTAAGAAAAGATAGAGAGAAGGGAGCAAGTAAGAAAAGATAGAGAGAAGGAAACAAGTAAGAAAAGATATAGTGGAGGGAGAAAGTAAGAAAAGATAGAGAGAAGGAAGGAAGTAAGAAAAGATATAGTGGAGGGAGCAAGTAAGAAAAGATAGAGTGAAGGAAACAAGTAAGAAAAGATAGAGAGAAGGAAACAAGTAAGAAAAGATATAGTGAAGGGAGCAAGTAAGAAAAGATAGAGAGAAGGAAACAAGTAAGAAAAGATATAGTGAAGGAAACAAGTAAGAAATGATAGAGAGAAGGAAACAAGTAAGAAAAGATAGAGAGAAGGAAACAAGTAAGAAAAGATATAGTGGAGGGAGAAAGTAAGAAAAGATAGAGAGAAGGGAGCAAGTAAGAAAAGATATAGTGAAGGAAGCAAGTAAGAAAAGATATAGTGAAGGAAACAAGTAAGAAAAGAAATAGTGAAGGAAACAAGTAAGAAAAGAAATAGAGAGAAGATAGCAAGTAAGAAAAGATAGAGAGAAGGAAACAAGTAAGAAAAGATAGAAAGAAGGAAACAAGTAAGAAAAGATAGAGAGAAGGAAACAAGTAAGAAAAGATTGAGAGAAGGAAACAAGTAAGAAAAGATAGAGAGAAGGGAGAAAGTAAGAAAAGATATAGTGAAGGAAACAAGTAAGAAAAGATAGAGAGAAGGAAACAAGTAAGAAAAGATAGAGAGAAGGAAGCAAGTAAGAAAAGATATAGAGAAGGAAACAAGTAAGAAAAGATAGAGAGAAGGAAACAAGTAAGAAAAGATATAGTGAAGGAAACAAGTAAGAAAAGATAGAGAGAAGGAAACAAGTAAGAAAAGATAGAGAGAAGGAAACAAGTAAGAAAAGACAGAGAGAAGGAAACAAGTAAGAAAAGACATAGTGAAGGAAACAAGTAAGAAAAGATAGAGAGAAGGAAACAAGTAAGAAAAGATAGAGAGAAGGAAGCAATTAAGAAAAGATATAGTGAAGGAAACAAGTAAGAAATGATAGAGAGAAGGAAACAAGTAAGAAAAGATATAGTGAAGGAAACAAGTAAGAAAAGATATAGTGGAGGGAGAAAGTAAGAAAAGATAGAGAGAAGGAAGGAAGTAAGAAAAGATATAGTGGAGGGAGCAAGTAAGAAAAGATAGAGTGAAGGAAACAAGTAAGAAAAGATAGAGAGAAGGAAACAAGTAAGAAAAGATATAGTGAAGGGAGCAAGTAAGAAAAGATAGAGAGAAGGAAACAAGTAAGAAAAGATATAGTGAAGGAAACAAGTAAGAAATGATAGAGAGAAGGAAACAAGTAAGAAAAGATAGAGAGAAGGAAACAAGTAAGAAAAGATATAGTGGAGGGAGAAAGTAAGAAAAGATAGAGAGAAGGGAGCAAGTAAGAAAAGATATAGTGAAGGAAACAAGTAAGAAAAGATAGAGAGAAGGAAGCAAGTAAGAAAAGACAGAGAGAAGGAAACAAGTAAGAAAAGATATAGTGAAGGAAGCAAGTAAGAAAAGATATAGTGAAGGAAACAATTAAGAAAAGAAATAGAGAGAAGATAGCAAGTAAGAAAAGATAGAGAGAAGGAAACAAGTAAGAAAAGATAGAAAGAAGGAAACAAGTAAGAAAAGATAGAGAGAAGGAAACAAGTAAGAAAAGATAGAAAGAAGGAAACAAGTAAGAAAAGATAGAGAGAAGGGAGAAAGTAAGAAAAGATATAGTGAAGGAAACAAGTAAGAAAAGATAGAGAGAAGGAAACAAGTAAGAAAAGATAGAGAGAAGGAAGCAAGTAAGAAAAGATATAGAGAAGGAAACAAGTAAGAAAAGATAGAGAGAAGGAAACAAGTAAGAAAAGATATAGTGAAGGAAACAAGTAAGAAAAGATAGAGAGAAGGAAACAAGTAAGAAAAGATAGAGAGAAGGAAACAAGTAAGAAAAGACAGAGAGAAGGAAACAAGTAAGAAAAGACATAGTGAAGGAAACAAGTAAGAAAAGATAGAGAGAAGGAAACAAGTAAGAAAAGATAGAGAGAAGGAAGCAAGTAAGAAAAGATATAGTGAAGGAAACAAGTAAGAAATGATAGAGAGAAGGAAACAAGTAAGAAAAGATATAGTGAAGGAAACAAGTAAGAAAAGATATAGTGAAGGAAACAAGTAAGAAAAGATAGAGAGAAGGGAGCAAGTAAGAAAAGATAGAGAGAAGGGAGCAAGTAAGAAAAGATATAGTGAAGGAAACAAGTAAGAAAAGATATAGTGAAGGGAGCAAGTAAGAAAAGATAGAGAGAAGGGAGCAAGTAAGAAAAGATAGAGAGAAGGGAGCAAGTAAGAAAAGATATAGTGAAGGGAGCAAGTAAGAAAAGATATAGTGAAGGGAGCAAGTAAGAAAAGATAGAGAGAAGGAAGCAAGTAAGAAAAGATATAGTGGAGGGAGCAAGTAAGAAAAGATAGTGAGAAGGAAAAAAGTAAGAAAAGATAGAGAGAAGGGAGCAAGTAAGAAAAGATAGAGAGAAGGAAACAAGTAAGAAAAGATATAGTGAAGGGAGCAAGTAAGAAAAGATAGAGGGAAGGAAGCAAGTAAGAAAAGATAGAGAGAAGGGAGCAAGTAAGAAAAGATATAGTGGAGGGAGCAAGTAAGAAAAGATAGAGAGAAGGGAGCAAGTAAGAAAAGATAAAGTGAAGGGAGCAAGTAAGAAAAGATATAGTGAAGGAGGCAAGTAAGAAAAGATAGAGAGAAGGGTGCAAGTAAGAAAATATAGAGAGAAGGGAGCAAGTAAGAAAAGATAGAGAGAAGGGAGCAAGTAAGAAAAGATGTAGTGAAGGAGCAAGTAAGAAAAGATATAGTGAAGGGAGCAAGTAAGAAAAGATAGAGAGAAGGAAACAAGTAAGAAAAGATATAGTGAAGGGAGCAAGTAAGAAAAGATAGAGAGAAGGGAGCAAGTAAGAAAAGATAGAGAGAAGGGAGCAAGTAAGAAAAGATAGAGAGAAGGGAGCAAGTAAGAAAAGATAGAGAGAAGGGAGCAAGTAAGAAAAGATATAGTGAAGGAGCAAGTAAGAAAAGATATAGTGGAGGGAGCAAGTAAGAAAAGATAGAGAGAAGGAAACAAGTAAGAAAAGATATAGTGAAGGGAGCAAGTAAGAAAAGATAGAGAGAAGGAAACAAGTAAGAAAAGATATAGTGAAGGAAACAAGTAAGAAATGATAGAGAGAAGGAAACAAGTAAGAAAAGATAGAGAGAAGGAAACAAGTAAGAAAAGATATAGTGGAGGGAGAAAGTAAGAAAAGATATAGTGAAGGAGGCAAGTAAGAAAAGATATAGTGAAGGAGGCAAGTAAGAAAAGATATAGTGAAGGAGGCAAGTAAGAAAAGATAGAGAGAAGGGAGCAAGTAAGAAAAGATATAGTGAAGGAGGCAAGTAAGAAAAGATATAGTGAAGGAGGCAAGTAAGAAAAGATATAGTGAAGGAGGCAAGTAAGAAAAGATATAGTGAAGGAGGCAAGTAAGAAAAGATAGAGAGAAGGGAGCAAGTAAGAAAAGATATAGTGAAGGAGGCAAGTAAGAAAAGATATAGTGAAGGAGGCAAGTAAGAAAAGATAGAGAGAAGGGAGCAAGTAGGAAAAGAGACAGAAAAGCAGACTGGGAGGAAAACGGACAGAGAAGCAAGCAAACAGGAAAAGAGATGCTGTGTTTTTCAAAATCTGAAAGCTAATACTAAGTAACACAAACTGCTAGTCGGATCATTTAGAAAAGAACGAGGAAGTGAGAAGTAGGAAAGAAAAGTTCAGAATGGACGAAGAATGGATGAGAAGATACAAGACTAGAAGGAAAGAAAGAAAACAGTACTAAGTACAAGTAAAAGAGAATTACTGTATGAGATAAATATCAGCAAACGGCTAGGAATTTTCTATGTTCCCCGAACAGGCCGTTTCACTAAAAGGCTGTATCTCTGAATTGATTTTTTTGTGCTAGATCTACGATCAAACCCAGCCAGTATTTCATTACTCTTACTGTCTATTTTTCTGCTCCCATAATTTCTTTCTTCTCACAGTACGCACAAAATAGTATTTTTTTTTCCTTAGTTATCCACATTTATTATTATTTTTTATCTGTTTCACTCTCCGGAACTGGCAGTTTCTCGCTATTACAGACTGGAGTGCTGATTCCACAAACGGTTGCCTGAGTTACTGCCCTTCATCTTTAATTGGCCAGTTGTCTCCCCGCCACAGTTTATGAGGAAAGGGAGATCATTTTGTGAACGCAACATTCACAGTTATGGTCCCTGGGCTATCCAAATGTGCGGAAACTGGGGCAGGAGGTTATCAAATTTGGTAATCGGTTGAGGAGGGAGATGTGTCTATGTCCGCGATGTAAACTCTACATACAAGGTAGCTCGATTTCCTTAAGTAGCTGTAACTATGGGGTCAGTTGCGGTCACCTCACTAAACTCATCCGAACTTCCCGTTTTAATATAGTTAGGAAAGTTACACAAGTGAAAGTGGGTGGGAGAGTGAGACAGATAGGCAGGCAGACAGGCAGACAGGCAGACAGACAGACAAACTGAGACAGAGAAAGAGAGGTGGGAAATCAGATAGATATATAAAAACAGCGAGACCAACAGACAGACAGAAAGGCAGGCAGATAGATAGATAGATAGATAGATAGATAGATAGATAGATAGATAGATAGATAGATAGATAGATAGATGGATAGACGGACAGACAGACTGGCAAATATAAGAAAAAGAGATAAAAAGAGAGAGAAAGAGAGATATCGTGGAAGAAAAGGCGGAAGATTGGGAATTTGACATAAAGACAATCAGAAAGAGAATATGAGCGAAGAATAACGTGATCCATTGAAACACAGACAGACAGAAAGAGAGATAGACAGATAGGGAAAGAGAGAGAAAGTGTCAGTGAGAAAAAAACAATACAAAGCAAAGTGTGGAAGGTCGGGAACACGTCATAGATTAAGTTAGAGAATGATAGAGAAAATATAGCAGACAGCAAGTGTCAGAGACATGAAGAGAAAGAGAGAGGATGTAATAGATAGAATATGAGAAAAAATCAAAGGACTGAAAGTTTGGAGATAAAATCCGAGAAAGCGAGAGAAAATCACGAGGAGATCTTGACAAAGGGAAGTAAAAGAAAAAAAAACGGCGAAAGGGAAGTAAAAAGAGATGCAGCAAAACAGAGGTCAAAGATAAGAAGCAGCCAAAGTGAGAGACAGAGTGAGAGAAGGAGGGGAAATGACTGAAGAAGCCAGGAGTGCTCCATAAATGAAGAAATCCTCAGTTGCTACTGTGAACCCTTAACCAGTGGGACTAATTACTGAAGTGGAGACTTCTCAATAGACATGTCCACACAACCCTCAATTCACACCGACCATCAATTACAGATCCTATATTTATACTCTGAAATGTGGAGAGGTGTGAGAATTGGAAGGGGGTGGGGGAGGAGTATCATCAGAGGTTATCATATTTTGAGTTTGCATTCCCCTATTTTGTTTTTGAATCTCTCACTTTTTGCCGTTTCTTGTCTGATTCTCTCGCATACGAGTTCTTGTATTCGGTTCCTAAATTGCTTTCAAGGAATTGTTTTGTTTTTCCTTTTAAGTGCCGACTGGTGCACAGTGGAATGTAGAATCCGTTTTTCTACAGTCTGAAGTAAACAGAAAAAAAAAGTCGAAAAACGCGTGACTTGGGTACGTTTGACCTCTGACGTATTTTGACTGACAAGCCGACTCTTGTCACGAGCCAGGGAAAGAGCACTCTGGTCGCACTTCGCCCTGCAGACCGGAAGTGGCTGATCTGTCAGTGTGTCATGGCGGGGAGGTTCTATACCTCCGCTTGGTCTCAGTATTTTTACACTTACCAACCTTGTGGTCGAGTCTCCAGAGAGCTGTGCCATTTCTCGAGAAATGCGCAATTTTAACGGGTTCTCCATTTTTCCTTGGCTGATTTAGTTTGACATTTTTTCTTCTTGATTTTTGGACTTGATTTTCGTTTTATCTCTCTTTCTCTTTCATTTTAAATTTCTTTCTTTGCTTTTTTTCAATTTTTTTTTTTTTTACTTTCAAAATCTGCCTCTTCTGTCATATTTTTGACCCAGTAATAATGAGCTGTCAAATTACTGGATCATAATTTGGATCATTTTTTAAATGTTTTTTTCTTTTCTTTTGATGTAAAGGAAAAGAAAAAGAGTTTTTTTAAAAAGGGCTGAAAGAAGGAAGGAACATATGAGTAACTTTGTTACATAAAGGAAAAAAGTGGCAGAATAAGGCAGAAATAAAAATTAAGTTTCAGAGAGAAAAAGAAAGTGCAGAAAAGAAACAAAGAAAGAAATTTTCAAAGGAATAAAGATTTAACTCTATAGAATCGGAAGGAAGGAGTGAGACATGAGTGAGGAAAAAACATAGAGAAAAAAAAAATAAAGAAGAATTAGAGAAAAAATGGACGAACAAAAGAAAGAAAACAAAATTAACAAGAAAAAAAAGGACAACTCAAACAAACAAACAAAAAGAATGTAAGAAAGAGAAAAGAAGGAAGAATCTGTGACGTCAGGCCACATGCATACCTCGACGACGGTACAGATGTAGACACATTTTGGAAACAAACATTATCTCTCAATACTACAAAACATTTAAACTTGACAAGAACACAGTTACGACAGTTTCAAATAGTTTCAAAATTTTAATAACAGATTCCAACGACTTTTCTTCAATTTATTTCTTTTCTTTTTTTTAATCTAGAAAGAAACACGAACTGTACACAAAAGTATCTAAATAGATAGATAGATGGATAGATGGATAGATGGATAGATAGATAGATAGATAGATAGATAGATAGATAGATAGATAGATAGATAGATAGATAGATAGATAGATAGATAGATAGATAGATAGATAGATAGATAGATAGATAGATAGATAGATAGAGAGATAGATAGGCAGGCAGGAAGGCAGATGTGTAGGCAAGCAATTAGGCAGATATATATATTAGCCAAACAGCTAAACAATACACGACAGCAGCAAAAACGTTAACAAGACAGCATGAGCAGCAGCGTCATCAACCACCCAGACACACGCACACACACTCACAACCACACACACAACAAGATGTTGCTCTTCCTACCTCATAGTCGAAGGATCGGCAAACAAAGGACGTCTCTTCCAGACAGGCTTGGGCACATCTTTCTGGGGTCACTTTCTCCAGGACACGGTCATTCTCCCCGGGGACAATGCTGTAAGGGGTGGGGTAGAAACGTTCCAGATGGGTGCCTGCAGGGATTGAAAGATAACATAAAAACATATGCAAATTTCATGGCTGTTGGGTGTTAATACAAGGTATATTAGTTGCGCTAATGACAGTATTGTTTCAGTCAGTGATAACGTTCGGTACAGAGTATCATGACAATGGCTATTCAAGTAATGATAAGGATATCATAGATACGAAACAATGAAGTATTAAAAAACAGGAAAATGTGTGACCATGTATCTACAAGCTGAAAATACTGTAGGAATCCCTTTAATCCAGTACGTCTATTACTTTTGTAATGTTTTTTTGACGCAGTTTAAAAGATGCAAAAAAAAAAAACCCAATGCTTTAGAGAGTACCAAAATAGCCTTTAAGTACTTTTGCCGCAAAATTCCTGTTCATATTTCCTTACACTCGCTGTTCAAATTCAAGTTCATGCAAACTTTATACAGCTGGGGCCATGTTTTTGTACAACTCAATAAAATTAGTGTAAAAGCTTAATCAAGTTGAAAATGTCCCCACTGAAATCGTTGGTTTGGCATGTCTAACAACGGGCAACGCTGAAAAGGAGGATCTAATTTGGCAAGTAATTTAATGCTCTCGCTAATTCATTTTCCCAACAAATGTCATCAGCATCCAATTTCACCTGACATTGCACAAGATTTTCGTCCATGATTGATGACGTTGTCATTGTTAGTTTTGTTGGTGCTGGATGATTATTTGATGGGGGTAATTGCTGGATGACAAAACACGAGATCTCAGATGACTGATTTGGGACGTGTAAATTATTGCCGATGTTGTTGTTGTTAGTAATTGTGCTGTTTGCGAACACACTTTGTCCTTAGACCTTTTTAAATGTTGTTGCTGTTGTTTTTGTTGTTGTCGTTGATGTTGTTCTAAATGATGGTGGTGGTGGTTTTGTTGGTGGCAGTGGTGATAGTACTGCAGATGGAGGCAGTAGTGGTGATGGTGGCGCTGAGCAAACTTTGCACATACATTTTTTTTTTAATGTTGTTGTTGTTTCTGATAGCTACTATTAGTGTTGCAGCTGTTGCTCACGATGTTGTATTCACAATGCCCACACTCTGGTCTTATATATATAGAGATGTATCTCAATCTCTCACTGTATTTCTGTCTGTTTTCTCTCTCTCTCTCCCCACAGCAATAACAAAATTTATCACAAACATGTCAGCCTTGAACAGTCAGCCCGTCCAGTGAGATTCAGAACTCGCCGGAGACGCGTGGAGACACCCGGCACCCAATAACTTTTTCTATCACCTCCCTCAAGTTTCCTCGCGCACCTCAGTCCAACCCCCGCCTCTCCCCACCCACTCTTCACCCCCTGGACACGCCAACAGCAATCAAATATTGTTGCAAATATAATATTTCATGCCACGTGTGCTCTTCACCTCGGTTACTCCAAGTGACTTTAGTCACAGAGTGCTCGTTGGAGGAGAGGGAATGTGTATCTCACCATGACAGTTACGGTCATTTACCCGAAGCATAACCCCGTTCTCCTCTCCGCTGCTATATCTCCTGCCCTCCTAAATCTCTCAGCAGAAAGAGAAAGAAAAACAGTGAGTTCTTAATATCTTGCCACCACGCACCAAGATGCACCGCAGCCCTCCCAGAAGACAAAGGAGTGCGCGTCACACTGAAAAGATTCCAACAACGTATTTCTTCTGCACGTCGTGTGCATTGACAAAGTCCCAACTATTTGTATTGTATTCCCATCCCTAGCCTACAACAACTCCCCGATGCAAGTCTACCACTGCCGACAAAAAGAGTTGAATAATGTACGCAGGATGAGAGGAGACCGCGGTACGCTGGGGGAAAAGACCAAATTGAGTTTGTGAAGAACACGCGTTGTCAGGGACGCGGGGCCCGAAAACAAAAAACAAAAAAATAGAAAAAAAAGAAATCGCCCAATTTCCACATCTCAATAACCATTTTTTTTTTATTTGCTTTTGCAGGGATCACCGCGTGAAAAGAAAACATTGCCCGAAATGTCGACACTTGCTAGATCTGGCGAGTTGCAGGACCTAGCGCCTGCATTGTCTGTGTAGGGTGTGAGCCAAGCACGTTCGTCAGAACTGTTGCTCTATAACTCTGATTAAACATTCAGTAAGTTTGACCGTTCATGGCCAAAAAACCTGGACATCAATGTTATTTTACAAAATGAATTCTGACGTGTGTGGGCCAGTTTGTGCGCTTGGAGCCAATGGTGGAAACAATATATTTATCCACGACTTTTATTACAAAATGCCACTATGTTTGGTTTTGTGTCCTGGATTATTTAACTTACAAACTAAAATTTCAGGTAAAATTGTTCTGTGTAAAATCTGTTCTTGGTATTTTTCCCTCCTAGATCTAGAGAAGGATTGTGATATGAAGTGAAGCAGGAGAAATATTGGAGAAATCGGCTGGAGATTCTATAAATCTGAAGACAAACATTGGCTCAGTTCTTTACACGGGAAAATTACGAGAACGTTCTCATTGACATTCAGTTCACGCGGTGGAGACAACGTGAGCAACGAGGTTTTGTTTCCGGAAACCAAGAAAAAAAAATGCCTTGCACTAAAAATTGTCTCCGGTCTCATTTGTTGTTTTTCCCGCAGTTCAATCAGCAGAGTGCGCATCACCAAGCGTGCACACAGCATCATTATTTATCCATGAAGATCTGCGGTGTTTCAGGGTCCAAAATGCATACTGATTACATACAGCCTTGCTTGTGAAGGCTCTGTGATATTATCGTGTAACGCACGAAACACCAGCACTGTTCTATGTCAATCCTAATGTAACTATCTTTGGGGCCTGTTGCGTCAAGTGTCTTCACGATGATATTGTTGGTAATAACAATGAAATATCGGACTGGAAACAGAGAAAATTCCCACGGGAATTAACTACTAAAACAAAAGATAAAGTGCCTTTATTTCCCTCACACGACGTTAACAATAAATGAAAATGAATTTAAAAAAAAAAGAAAAATTATTCTAACTCAATTATAAACAACTGAAGATTTTTTTGGACAGTAGAAGTTGACCCTTGGGGAAACGCACATGGCATTTCTACACCAAAATTTCCTGTATTTCTCCCACGCGATATTCTATTTATATTGAATTCCTGTTCCACTAACTTTTTTATAATTTATGTTCCATATTTTTGATTCAGCAGCTTCTCGTGGGAAAAGCGAGATGTAACATGCCTAGCCAATTGAACGCAATAAAGTCTTTTTGATAGAGACGCAGAATTATGGTCGCTTGGTTGATTGGTTCCTTGGCCCATAGGCTCAAGAAAAGCGTCAGAAGGGAGGAATGTCGGAAGGTATAATTACTGAACATAATTTGTCTGGCTCAGAGCTCAGCAATGCATGTGGCTGCACAGACATTGGACGGCCGATATTTTACTGCGTATGATGTTCACAGTGTGGCTCAACAACGATGTAGGACACGAACAGCCTCGAGAGTTTTTATTTTTTAAACTTTTTTTTCAAAAAATGTTAAAGAAATCTAATTACCTCATACAAAAAAAGGCGAAATTTTTATGTAATGAAGTTTTTTGCTGCCCTTAAATGGAAGTAACCAAGTATCCCTACTAGCTTTGGCTGTGAAGTCGTGAATAGCAGCGTCACTTGCGCAAGAAACAACAACTGCTGCCCGCCACAAATGGAGCTCGGATGATTTTACTCACCAAGGGGAATCAACCCATCAACTCCTCTCAAGGCAAGTGATTTATGCGCTAGCCAGTTGAGCGAGCTGTTCACGAGAAAGGATTCTAAATGGGGCATTTTCTGCTCACAAATCGCATTTTCGAGCCTGAATGGGAATTACTTAACCTCTGGCTCAGACGCAACCCCACCTCCCATTTCTTCCCAACTCCCCACCCACCCATCAACGACAAAAAATAATGTTCTACTGGATTTTTTTTACAATGAGTTATTTCCCTTTTCCTTTGTTTTAAATTATGCTTTCACTGTGTCGGAATCTGATTACACAAGGTTCATTTTTTACACTGTGTGAAAGTATAGTTAGCTATTTCATTTCAATGTCCTTGCTGTTGTAAATCTAAAGAATGAAACGTTGCATTTTTTAAGTTTAAAAAAAAAATGATAATCATTTTTTACCGAAAAGCCAGATATCCACAGCAGGAAGTACGGAAAGACAAAAAAAATACAAAAACAACTAGATAGGGAGGTGAAGATTAGCTCGGACGTAATTCCCAGGGAAAAAAACAGCAACCCACAAAAGTTGAGTAGAAGCGCGCGTACATGAGCCGACTTCATTATCCACTATCACTGGCTCTACATCAGATAATGGAATATCCTGACGTATTTGTCTAGATCTGGCGTCATCGTTGCCTGGGTAACGTTCACTTATTAAGAAAACTATTCCCGGAATCTTTTGTCTTCCCCCCCCCCCGCCCCCTCTCCCCCTCACAACACATACGCTCGTATTTTCACGGCAACACTCTTTTTAGCACCCGTTAATCCTCTTTCTACAGGAAAATTTCAACAAAAGCCTTTTTCTTCCCCCTCATATGAAAGAAAATTGAACCATCTTGTCGGTGCGCGCGCTGATGCTAGGAACTCTGGGAAGGAAATGGCTGCGGTAACCAATTTAATGGAAGCCAGAAAATATCAAGGGGTAGAGAGTTCCTACGTTCCTTAGTCTTTCATCCTGGCTACAAAATTCACTAATGGATTTCCTCTCTAAGACCTACACAAGCAAGAATAGACGAGCCTGCGTCGAGTACAACATTTAGTCCCCATTTCCCCAAGTACTCAAATGTTTACTTGTGTTTCTTTTACGTCAGCACTGCATTTTGCAGCGCCAACACTGACAACTATTCGTTACCAGAAAGTTTGGGACTAGGTCAGTGTAAAAGTGTACAAAGTACCGATGCGAGCAAAAGCCGAGATAAATTCGCTTGCAATTCCGTCAGAATGATTATTTCATTCATATAATCGTGTGTTTTGTATTCATGGGCGCAGACAGAAGTGCCCCCTGGCGTGGGATGAGGTTTGCGTATTGGGCTCCGTAGATAAGTCAGCGTCTTCTAATAAATCCTGATACTGCCTAGGGCTGCAGCCGGAAAGATAAACAGCGGTTCCTCTTCTCTCCAGACCCCCTCCATCCACTCCTTTGTGTCGGTTTTACTTTTTCTTACACCGAATATAAAGACCCAACCGCACACATCCATAAACATGAAGTATCGCTATCGTATTATGCTATGACAAAAATATAAAAAACGACAACAAACAAACTAGAAGGTCGTGGAAGGAACACTTTGCATACCCAGGGTGAATAATGTATAACCCCTAATGCGCAACAGTCATGTTTCATTTATCTTGACACCAGGCAATTTGGGGAAACCATCGCCCATATCTATTCCACCAACACTACGCACCAATACCTTGCGCAACTCCAAAACGAATTTTAAAAAAAAACGCACTCACCCACGTGCACTTTTACAGACTCGCGAGCTAGCTCGTCTTCAATCATTAACACGTTTGACAAGGGGCGAAAACGTTGCTCATAAATAACTGACATAGCCAAAAAAACCCTCGCATTTCAAAATGCTGAATGAATTATGTGGATGTTAGGGGTGACTATAAACTGGTCATATTTACATAGATGTTTCCATAGCTTATCTCCCTTTGTTCCATGGCGCCTGTCGAATTGATGAGTTTGTACTGGAACATTTAACAAACACACGGTAATAGCGGAAAATCAAATCTGAGCTTACGCAAGTCATATTTCAACATTTCGATTTGGCTTCGAATAGCTTATTTATTGTCTTTCAACTACAAAGACCGCGCAGCCCATGGTTTTGACGTATTTCCACATATTTCATTTTGGCTTTGAATATCTGATTCAATATCGTGGTACTACAGAGTACAGAGACTATGCGGCAGCAATAAAGCAGAGCTCTATAACACGGGATCAATATTGCTGACAGAAGGAGAGACGGGGGAAAACGCCCAGAACATTCTTTGCGACGTCAGGGGGCGGTAACCTAGGACTTTTTCCCCCGCCAGTGACAAGTCTGAAGTGACATGGCAGAAAAGGGGAGATAATCAACCATAGTTTTCACTGTCGACTCTCATTCTCTGCCCCCCATTTGATTTGTTTGAACAGGTCTTTTACGTCTGTACTAACATCGTTTTGTCATCGGGAACTTAGCTGATAACAGACTCATTGTCACGATTATCTTCTCTGTCTTTATTCCACTGAAAACGTCAAGTGAGATAATAAAAAAATAAAAAATCCTGATGAACCATTTTAATCTCTCTATGCCGCCATTTCAAAATTTTCCATTATTCCGCACCCTGTTTGCCTCCCTGCACCAAATCCCTCATCATGGACGCTCAAGTCATCTCTCATTTCCCCTGACCAGCCAACCAATAGCTGATTGTCACGAGCTCACAGCACGTGCTTGCCTGTCATGGCGCCTGGCAAAACGGAAGTCTCATTTCGGCAGAAAGTTTCGGATCCAGAGCGGGGGGGGGGGGGGGGGAGTGCAGACATGGTACTGTCGTGCAGACCTGGCTCAGAACTGAACAGATTCGTGGTCAAATAGACAGACAAGACAAATTTAAGCTTGTCTTTTCATCTCTAGTCTGCCAGCTTTTAGTGGCTATTGAGATTTTACGAGAAGAAAATGGAAGCCATTAGATTCTTCTAGTACTGGGAATCAAACAAAACGGACTATGCTCAGTCATGTAGTGAAGTACATCAGTAACACCTTAAAGATGTTCATCATTTTGCTTGAAATAAAACGAGAGAGACACGTCACCACGGCTGCAGCAAAATAAACATCTGGCTAATAGACAATCCTTTGATTACATCTTTTTTTGTTTGTTTGTTGTTGTTTTTTTGTTTTGTTTGCGCTGCTACATATTTATCAAAATTGCCCATCGCTGATTAACTTATCAATATGCTAAGGCTAAAGAACAAAATGCAACATTCCCCAGTTACGCCACATTAAAAGGAAGAAAAAAAACGCGCGCCCAAAAGATAAGAATGCAAAGACTCAATTTCACGAGGGAAATGTTCAGAAAATGTTAAAACAAATTAACTGCCGTTCTGTTTGCCTGCGTGTCTGTCTGTTTATCCTGCCATGCTCCCTCGGCGTCAAAAAAGAACAAAAAGCCATCAACATCCTCTCTAGTCTTCGCCATCCCTACCAGGGCCGGCCATCCCCCATTCGGCCCCGCCGACTCTGTCCATCTCACATACAAAAATGGATTCGATTCCCGCTAAATATTTGCTGATTTTGATAAGCGTTTTATGCCGTGTTGCAGATCGATATGCAGTCTTGATTAACCGCATTGATGCCGCCCAGCCCGGGGGCTAAAAGATGTTTTCCGACATGCTGAACTCGTGGCGTTGCTCTTGGACAAGCCGGAGCTTTGGGAGAAACCCCGCTTTCTTCAGCTCCAATTGTCGAAAGGCCAGAGCCAGCCAAATAGAAAACCAACATTCCTTTCGTTTTTTTTTTAAATCTTCATCCCAAAATTCCTTCTTTCATTCTGTAAGACGCCAGTTTTTAGGTGGCTGTCCAAGACTCTTGGCTATCTATTTTACCCAATTCTGTTTTCCTTCAGAGATTGATGATTTCTCCCTTTCTCCGAATCCCAGTGCCGGATATGCAGCCTTTCAGGCCTTCCATAATCCAGTCATTTCTATGGAAGGCAGGCTTGATCAGTGACAGATTCAGATCTATCGGCTGAAGTAAATGTGGGGCACGGAACACAAAAACAGCCCTCCCTGAATGTCTCGTTATTTGTCTGCATTGTTGATGTTATTATTGTCGGATGTTGCAAAACGAGAACGTCTATTGGGAAATGACATTTTTATGAGGAAATCTGGTTCAAGATCATAAATGATAACTCTGTCTGAGACCTGGTAGATAGATAGATAGATAGATAGATAGATAGATAGATAGATAGATAGATAGATAGATAGATAGATAGATAGATCAACCGCCACACAAACTACGAAAAGCCGCCAGAAACGCCTGCCAGGCGCACTCAGCCATCACCCGATAGCCACCAGCACATGCTATAATCCACCAAGCTATCAGAAAATTGAAGCTACAATGATTGATGGGAAATCTACGGGCGTGTGCTTACAGGAGCGTACACATCACCCGACACCTTATTGATCAAATAGCCCTCTGCCTTCTCCCTTTTGTCCTCGCCCTATCAACCCATTTTCATACGTCACTTTCCAAAGCTTTCTTTTCTTAAACCCTTTTCTTTTCTTTTTACCCCAAGCGATTGATTCACAATACCACCCAGCCTAATTCTTTTCCTCAGGCTTTTCCTCTCTCAGTCCAAACTCTCCAGCTCTCTGTCCATTCCTCCATATCTTTCTTGAGGCATTTTTTTTTTTGCTTCTACTTCCTATTTTCTTGCAAACCAATCCCTACTCCTTTTTCTTTTAAACCCCGAGCGATTTATTCACAATACCACCCACCCTAATTCTTTTCTTGGGCTTTCTATCTATCTCAGTCCAAACGTCCGTCTTTCTATCCATTCTTCCATACACTTTCTTGAGCTGGTTGTCCTCTACTTTCTATTTTCTTGCCCTGGCTCCCCCCCCCCCCCCCCGCCTCCCTTTTTTATTTTGATTTTTGTTCCAGGCTTTCTCAATTTGTTCGGCCGGCTGACCAGTTGAAGAATGAATTCGTTTTTAATAGCGTCAGCGAGATGAAGCTGCACGAGGAGTGTGAGTTATGGCCTCTGAGTAAAATGTTACAGATTCCATTCGCGGGTGAGCAGTCAGTGCACGGGTATTATGGGGGAGATTCTGTGTCTGTTGGGGGGGGGGGTGGGGGTGGGTGGGTGAGGGGTGGAAGTATTGCTGGGGGTTGAATTGTTGCAGAAGGCTGGAAACTGTCCTCGGTTACAGAGGAAGTGGGATGTTTTTTCAAGGCATTTGATATGTGTCAATGCACATTTTTGTTGTTGTTATTGTTGTTGTTAAAAGAATGGAAACTAGTTGTCTTTTCTTTTCTTTCCAACAATTGGGTTTTGTGGAATACAATGTTTACCCCACATTTAAATTGGATGCGTGTTTCCTGACGCCATGAGGCTGGGTTTTGGAAGTTTGGATGTGTGGTGTTTTTATTTGGTGTGGTGATATCCTACGGGGTGCAGATGGAAGAGGCCAGTACCTCTTGAACAAATGGATATAAACTGTACTCACCTTTTTTCTCATAGTGCATGACACGGTAGGTTGGCATGTTGTCATTATCGAGACCGCCAACGTTGGAAGCAATGTATCGGCTCATGTGACAGGATCGATCACCGAAGGAGTAGTCGAAGCTGGCGCAGTCGAAGGTTGTCTGGGACAGGCAGATTTGAGCGCAGGCGCCGAGGTCAAGGCCGAACATGGTTTTGGTGTAGATTGGTTTGTCATCAACGTAGGGGAGAGAGCCGGAACCATAGCTGACAAAACTGGACAGAGCACCGCCTGAGGACACAGAAAATGACCATCGGTCAAGTCATGCTTTGGCCAACCCATTTTCACACAAAATTATCAGTGTAAACACATTACTTTTAGCATCCAAATGTAATTTGCATGTGCGTTTCAAACCAACTTATCTAAATTGCAAAACAAGATAATTTCTTCAATTGCCTATAATGAGACATAGAAACTATAAATAGCAAACAGAATTGCTTCAATTGTAATTTTTTTTTACTGTGTGATAAACGCATAAATGCACAGCTAAAGGAATGCATAAACGTTATGAAACAGGGATAATGCTTGTCCGTCTATCACTGTTGTATTTTATAGGTGTTTTCAACTGCAATGAAACTAAGACGGATTCTTGGGAGATATTTCTCGAAGCAATTTTCAGTAGCTCCCCCTCGAGTTGCCGTCGTTCTCCAGCGTCAATCACCGTGGAACCCGATGACATTTACGATGTCAGTTACGAGAAGACGAATGATGACACAAGGCAAAAAACGACTATTGAACTTTTGTCCGCTTTATGAGATAAACTGTCTAGACAGTAAAACGACCATAAAGAGGCCGATTTCTCTTTCCCAATGAGCTTCATATTTTACGTCGGCTAAGCTATAACTGCTTTCACAGAAGAAAGGGCTGAGCCATTAGTAACGTTGGCTTTTTCGCTATAGAAACCATGAACTCCCTGCTTCAAGACATAGAACCTTGATTCATACAACCGTAGAGAAATAAAAGCAAAAATACGACTTCCACCCCACCCGAGGCTGTTTCCCCCCATCCCCCACCCACCCCCCTCCAACAGCCACATATTTGTTCCTTAGATAGACAAAAATTTGAAAAGCGATAAAGAAAATAAATGAAACCGCTGCTCAGGTCTCCGGAAAGAAATGTATATTCCTTGAGCATAATCGAGGTGAAGAGACGAAAAACGGATGGGACCCATTGAGAAATTCAGAACAACAGTTTTATTCCTAACTCCTTCATCCTATTTTATCTATGCCTTTTTCTTCTCTCTCTCTCTCTCTTTGTCATTAGACGACGATTAAGAACAAAAACACGTACTCCCTCTGAGCACACCTATACACACACACGCACGCGGTCACTGAACCCAGAGCAAACTGTGTAAGGAAGGGATTGCCCGATTGATCTAGATCTAGACTAAAAGACAGCTGTCCTGCTCACGGCCCCTCCACCAGCGCGTTATCCCATAGACCAACACCCCGCACGTGATCTAGCGGCCGCAATAGAACTATATCAGCATTAGCGTACGTGAGCACTTGTGAACACCCCCTGTATGTATGTTCGTGTGTGTATGTGAGTGCGTACAATGAGGAGCTCGTCTTGTGTACATGAAAGACATAAAAATTTTCGAGAATAAAGAACCAGAGAGGAGACTTTACTATACATGTTGTTGTTGTTGTTTTAACTTGAAAGATAGAGGGAGGGAGACAGAGAAAGAGAGAGACAGAGAGAGAGAGAGAGAGAGAGAGACAGAGAGAGAGAGAGAGAGAGAGACAGAGAGAGAGAGAGAAGGAAAAAGATCATGTCATTGTTCGTAACATCAATTGCAATGAGGGCAACTTAACATGCGGGATCTGCACTATTCTATCGACATTTAGATTTGTACCCCCCTCTCCCCCCCCCCCCCCCGAGTTATAAACACCGCCGCCCACCACCCACAGAGCTCCTATGTTCTGTGTTCTGGCATTTGCTCTATCCAGCCCGGAAACAACCGGCGATGAACGGAACAGATGACATCCCAAGATCCCAGGCAGATGCGGGAATAATTGATAAGAGAGATGTTTTATTCCGAGTAAGATCAAACGTTTCCATTAAGACAATTGGCCCTCGGCATTTGTCTACACTCGCTGGCTTAGCGGGGACCTGGCCAGGGCCTTCTAGTTTTTGCGGGTTGTGCACAAACTCTGCATGCGTCATCAATATGGCGGACTAATCTCATCTGCTGATGTACTCTAAACAAAGGGAGGCAACCTTATCAGTGTTTTTTTTTTTTTTAAGTGGAATAAAAATAAAATATTCTGTGTACCCCACCCCAGTTTTCCCTCAAGCCCGATAACAAAGGGGGAAATAATCAATTCTGGACTTTCCCTGGCAACTCCAAACTGTTTCTACGGTGCCATTTTGATGGGCAATTTGTTTCAATTCTTTTAACTGCCCAGTCTGAAAATTTGCAAACAAACTTAGCCATCGTGTGAATCTAAACAGAGTAATCGTCCTAAATGTTCTCTGTGGTAGCGCTTTGTCACCCAGAAATGGGCTTTGAATTGTTAGTATTTCGCCCACACCATGCTTAGCAACTTCACTCACCACAAAAAAAAACCTAACAGATTACAGCACAACTTCCCCTGAAACAGGGAATCCCTCAGGCTAGTGTGTGTCGAAATGTTTTGAAATCGTGCTTATAACATAATATAAGCGCAACAAAGAATTAAAAATAACATCTTCCATGTAATAATGCCCTTCGGACGCTGACGCTTGAGATGGCCTCATTCTGGAGGAAGCTGCGCGCGCAGACAATGCATGGCGCCAGGGGTTCTATTCACAGTGTTTTTGGACGTCATGACCTACTTAGAACATAGCAATTTTACTGTCTATACCGAGACGGTATGACGCTGCTATGACGGTCCCTCGCTCGTAAAATGTCATTCAGCATTGTCACGCTCCGGAACTCACCACTAAGGAAAGGTCAAAAGCAGTGTTTACCTAACGCTAAAAGTCAAGTGACTGTCGTCAGCAATGCCTGGAAAACACAAGACCATATTTGGTCTCGATATCTAGGCCATCTTTAGAGGGGTGGTTTCCCGGCTTGGAGTAAAAAAATACAATAAAATCGATGTTTAAATAGCTTTTTTTGCGGGGATACCGTACGGAAGTCTTACAGTGACGGGATTAGATTTGACAACCATGACAAAAAGTTATTTACAGCACTGGTGACCTACAGGATAGGCTGGGTGGTTTCCTTTAAACACATTGACGTCAGTAGCGAGCGATTAATTGTTGTCTTGGAACAGAAGGGCAGGATACGAAGTTTGAAAATATCTGGATCTTTTGACAGGTGGGCATTTATATTAAAATTTTTAATTTAGGTACAGATTTTGATGACGCCAGATGGGACAAAGAATTAATTTTTGAAAAACGTATTTTATCAAGGAACCCCCCCAAAAAAACGAACTTGAGACAGGAATTGGGCGGAAGTTGAGAAAAGAATGGAAGAGAGAGAGAGAGAGAGAGAAATACGAGGGAACAGTTGTGTAACTTGGATTATGAAAGTTCAGAAAATCAAATTAAGAAAGAGAGAGGGAGAAAAAATATGTGCGTGTGAGGGAAATGTATTATAGAGCTTAAATTTCTTGTTCTTGTAATCTGTGACTTAATCTTTAGGGCTTACAGAGTAGGTAATGACGTGATGTTACGTAGTAATCCGTGACGTCGGGAGCCGTCACTCCTAGTATAATAAATACAATTAGCTTGTTTCCCTTATGGGTATCGGATCAGCGTCATTGTCAACTATGTCAATATTATAAACACTCTATACTTGTACCACACGTTGCACAAATATCTGCCCCTACTTAATCTTTCTATTTTCGTACTGATATAACTCTCTGTACGGATATCATCGACTTGTTCCGGTAATTTCGCAATCTGCTGATCTGTGATCGCTGAGGTATCGGTAAATAAAGCTTTACGTATATCCTTCCATAATATCCCAGAACCCCACTATTAGCCTGATTCTGTTCGGGTTTAACCTGACGTAAAGGCGTTACGTACCGCAACCCGGTAATGATGTAGTGGGAGGTACTGGTATAGATCTAATACCCAGGTGTATTTTGGGCTGTAACCACGGGGGTTTACACCCAACAATATGATTTTTTAAAACCTATTTAGAAGCCGTACCGTACGTCATACATAGGAAAAACGGAACGTGATAGTGTCGCCTGTCAAATTCTGCATTGCTACGCAAGAGCTTAAAATATATTCTCAAAATTAGTAATACAGTGTAAATACTATTAGATATTCATATTATTCCTATATGAGATTCTCTCCCATTTTTTAATGACTAGCTTTTGTGTCCTGATTTTTTAAGCCGGAAAGGACTTAGTTACGTGAGAGCTAAGACCCCAAAATGGAAGCCAAATCAGGGCTGAGTTTGAAATCAATACCTGGGACCTAGACCCGGCTATGTCAGGCATTCTAAGACTGATGAAGCTCTGTCCCATTTCTCTTTCCCTCATCCATATTGAATTCTTTCAGTAAATTGTTGCTGCCTTCGTCACGAGTCTATATATCACAACTTTTTTAATGCCTCGGAAATGAAAAATGAATAATGAAACACGGCAATGATGAAAAATACGTAAACGGCGTTCCATATTTCCCCGTTATTCCTGTAGTTGTTTTTTTTTTGGGGGGGGGGGGATCTTTTCTGTACAGAGAGAAGTCTTTCCATTGGAGGAGATTACGTTATTATTTTGATGTCAGTTTGATCATTAATAAAATAATGCTGGAATAACAAAAATCGAGGTCCTTTTATTCTGCTTTGTATTCCGGTTTCATTTTTTAATTTCCTCTTGTTGTCCTTAGTTACAATTAAGTCTATGAACACTGCGGTCCGCCACCACAACCACAGAACTCAAACACAGAAATTCCCAATACTTGATAGCTAAAACAGTTCATATCTTCAGATCGAAGACTCATCGTAATGAAACCCAAGCTTTGTATCTCGTGAGTTCTCGGGGACCACTCGTCCACAGACATCGCCCCGGGCCATGTAAGATCTAGACCCTATCTGTCTGTGAGATCTACCTGCTGTTCCATGTTTACCCACAAATCCATTCAGCGTCTCATAAATCTTGTACAGATTTGTCTGAATCCTTTTTTGCAAATGGAACACTTTAGGGCATCAAGAGTGGACAACATCCAGGTTTTATTCCCGGTGATAAATCTCCCCTCACTTACAATTCATTTCCCCTTATAAGGCCTTTACTTATTATATTAATTTCCTATTAGACGTGTATTTTCCCTATTTTTTCCCGCTTTACTGACAAAAATAATAATTCAAAGACAAAAGTAGAGTGGTAGGCATGACGTAACGCACTCACAGCCATTGTTTTGGCCATGTGATGATTTTATTCTTCGAGGGCCTATAACCATCCTTCTGGAATGTTAGCATAAAGTATACAATGAGGCTAATAAGAGGAAGAGTGAAAGAAAGGGAGAGAGATGGAAATGGAATTCAGAGAACATATAACGTTATGCCATCAGCTTATTTGGGACTGCGTAGGCGTAAAAAAAACAACCAAACCTACGAAACAAATAGAAAGATCACACTGCATTTGGAGAGTTGAACTAAAAATGCGGTCTGTTAAATGTTAATAATAGAGAGAATGACAGAGTTGAAAGTACAGGTTTACTCCCCTTGGACTATAGTTCCAATAGTTGCCGCCCCTGCGAGATAATGAAGATATTTAAATTGGAACAGCATGTGGAAGAAAGTGGAGAGAATTAATCTTCGACCAGCGCAATCGTGATCAAGTTTGCCATTGATCTTAAAACACCCTCCCCCCCCCCCCTATCCTCGCCCTGCTCCTTTCCCCTATCTGATTTGCGTCTGGCTGTCAGGGCTACTGCGCTTGTTCGGGGACCAGATAGGGGTGGATGTCCACCCGGAATAGGGAGGAGGAAGGGTGGAGGTGTGGACTTCGACGGAGAGAAAAAAAAAATGGAACCGGAATAATAAGAGAAATACTGTAATAAACCCGCCTTGCTCTTTCCTCCCTGTCTTTTTCCCTCTTGCGGTTTCTTCAAGATCTTCCAACATTTGATAAATAAATATTCTCATATCGGACGGCTGGAATGGATTTATAATAAAATTTCAAATGCAAACACTTTTATTTACAAAATATGAGGCGGGTGTCGTCTTTCTCAGGAACTGAGCCCTTGTTAAAAAAAAAAATAATAATGCAAAAACAAAATAATAATAATGCGCAGAAAAACGCGCGGAAACTAATTTTATCTCGGATACGAAGCCGCGATTTTTAGCATTTTAATCTTCTTTGACTACAGGGACGCTGGCGTGTAGCGATTGCAGAAAGGAAATCCTAAATTACAAGAGAAAAACATTTCACAAGAAACCTAATTTGCTGGCCAAAAAACCTGCCTGACAAAAACAGCAGAAGATTTATGTTTTTATCTCACGTGTTTTTCTTGGACTTTAAGATCCGTCTATTGATAAATTCTATCTAGATTTTTTTTTTTTTTTATCCCTTTCTTTACTTTCTGGCCTCGATTTCTTATGGATTTTCTCCCCACCTACCCTGTCCCCCTCTTTTCTTCTGAGACAAACAAATGCAGAACAATTTCCGGGTATGAAGATATTGTGGAAAAAAAAACAACAACGAACAGCCACAAAGACGACCCCATTTTGCTGTTTGTTGTATCACAACCCACACCCAATCAACATGAACAAAGCCAGGAAAATATTTTCATTACAAAGCCCAATCTTGATACTATAATTTTAAGCTTTTTGGTTCTCAAATTTTATGTCTTTGTTTTACACCTATTTCTCGTGAGCAACAATAAACCTGGCAAGTAAGCCAATAATTCCTTTGTACGCAAATTACCCGAAACAAAAAGACACATTTTCAACTCAATGTCGGACAAGTGTACGTAATAGATCTCGTGCCGTAGGGAGGTGACTAAATGTAGGATTTCCTGACTATTGAACGGCTGAAAAGGGCCGAGAAAAATTTTGTTGGAGCGTAGAAGATCAAAGAAGAATCCGTCGTGAGTGATTTTGTTTGACGAGCGTCCAAGCTCTCCTTGCTGTCCACTGTTCAGCGGGAAAATCGCTGTGTGACCAGACAAAATCACATCTTCAAACCCAGTACTACCTTTTCTATTTCCTGTGTATGACTTGAGGAGAAGGGCGAGGGGGGGGGGGGAGAGCAGGGAATGGGACATAGTCTGGACTACCATACAACTTTTTTTGAAGAAATGGCAATCACTTTCATCCACGAAGCCCGACCCCTTCAAAAGCGCTTCGATCTGTGGCCTGAAAGTTGACTTTCTAAACAAGACCAGAATTCTGAGACACAATGATACTTTACCGGAGACTGGAAATCTAAGACACGGTAATGATACTTTATCAAGTGCGGAATGAACATTGCGTAATTCTGTCTAGATCTCCTTGACATGGTTTTTTTCTACCTTTCTAAATATTTCATGTCCTGCTCTTAATCCGTAGTTCAGAAAATTACAGTTTTTCTTTTTGTGAAAGGATGTTACAAGTTTTGCTTGTTGCTTGCTTTGAATGCACATGTAGCATTTGAGCCTGCCAGTCAAGGGTACCACTGCCACTTCAACTTAATTTGGATTTCTACTGTAAAATTAGGGGGAAAAAAAACTATTTTCAGAAAACGAGGCACGTGCCTCAAACGTCCTCCCAAGAAAATGAGTAAATTGAGGGATAGAAAGAAAGAAAAATAATTAAAATAAGGGAGAGAGAGAGAGAGAGAAAAAAAGAGAAGGGGTTTAAGAGTGTAACTATTCTGGTCTGTGAGAAGGGACTACATGACCAGGAGAGGGAAATTTGATGGGCCCAACATTAACCCACAGAATGTCCTGATTAAAACGGCCACAGAACTGGAGCTTTTCCTTTCTGTTTTCTTCTCCCCAGGAGAATCGATCGTCACCAGGCCAATGTTCGAGCGATTGAGGGGGTCGAAAATGGCTGAACAAGGGGTTGAAGTGTGATGTTACAGGTGTTGTCCTGTGTTATCATTTCATTAACCCTCTCCTTCCCAAAGTTCTATTTTTCAACACTGCATCCTGCACTCAATGTTCTATTTTTGGAACGCTTCCTTCTAATTTATCAAAATATAATTTTTTTTTCGGGATAAATATTTATATTTATTATTTTTGAAAACCCAAGTTCTTCTCTCCGCCCTCACTCCTTTTCTAATGGCCCCAGCAAAGATACATGACACAACAGTGTAACTTTGAAAGTACCCTAATACTTATTCAACACAAGTAACTTCTGCAAGTCTTGCTGTCAAGCCCATAGACACACTCAATAGATCATCTGAGCTCCATTGTACATAGAAATGCCGACCTCTCGCCCTACCAGCCATAACACAGTTTTATCACAGCACGAAGATCCTTAGAGAATTGCAAAGCGCAAAATATCTATAGATTCGCTAGGGACCCTAACAAACCTGTCTTCTACTTAAGATTCCGGAACAAGTTTTACCCCAAAAAACGAGGAAAATGAACCTGAGTAGTATTTTTTAATTCGAGAAAATGAACGACATGGGAGTGCGTTTTAAAGAAGGAAGGGGGGGGGGGGGGGAGGTCTCACGGGACCACTCGTGATAATTACTCCACCAGCAATCAATACTGACCAGTCTCGCTGCGCTGGAACTATCAATGACCGAGTGCTCACGACACTCCTTATAGCGGATCATGGTATGTATGTATGTATTTTGCGAGTTTTGCCGTAGAAGTACTGAAGTACCACAGTTAAAGATCTGGGGACAAACACTTTGTGCGTTGAAATCTGTTTGCGCTAATTGTATTTCTTCTACAATTTTGCGATGTTTGTTTCTCATAGAAAGGATGTGTTGTTTTTTTTATCTGCTTAAGTAAATGAGAACACTGTAATTCAGAAATCTCATAATTAGACTCGAATGTTTGTAGATATTCACTTGGACTTGGCAGGGGCGTAACAAACGATCAAGAGAGGATGGGTGGGGATTTACTGTTGGATTACTATGACTCATAAAAAAAAAATGTATGCAATGTGTATCTATTAACTACTGAATGATGTAAAATATAATTTTATAAAGGAGAAAGAAGGAAAATTGTTTATAATGTACAGACTAGTACACGATCTAGTATCTTACTGATGAGTCTGATTAATGTCTGGGTATGTTTTTTAGCAGGAGTGCAAGTGACAAAGATCGAGGATTTCCGTTGGCTGTGCATGGAAAGAAGTGGGACCTGAACAGAAAGCATTACACGAGGAATGGGAAAACTCACCAAAATCTCTTTCGTAGTAATCGGCACCGGGATGAAATTTGACACCCTCACTCTCAGCGACAGTCAAGTCAGTCAGCCAGCAGTTACCATAAGAGGGTTCGTAGTCAAAGCCTGCGCACCGGAAACTCTGTTCGAACAAACATCTGCGTGCGCACTGTTCAGCACTGACATCCGGGATCTTTCTGCGATGTTTGACAGTGATCACGTGGTTTGGCAGCTTGTTGAACAGTTTCTCAAAGGCAGCTGGAATAAAAAAGGCAAAGATGAAACGGATGCAGAATGTTCTAGCTGTCATTGACCATGTCCGTTCAGACATGTCACCTGTCAAAGACAATTTAAATACAACAATAGACCATATACAATCAGACTCAAGAGAGAAAAGTCTCTATGTGACATGCCACTTATCTGAGCTCCAGAGATATATGCCTGTCAAACCTACACTACATATTAATGAAAACTGCTCTTTGAATGTCATCTTAGATTTGAAATAAAGTTGGTCACGAGCAGAATATTGAAACATGAAAATGCGGCTGGAGAAAGGAGAGTTCAGATTTTTCAGTGCGACTCATAGCTCAGCCAACGTCTCAGCCAGTGTCCTGATTTTGCCATGCCAGGTCATGGGAAGATAATTTATGCAGATAACAACACATGCTGAGATTCCCTGGCAAACAAAAACGACCTGGCAAATGATGCCGTTGCCTGGAAACGTTGTTTTTGTTGTTATCGTAGAAATTGTTGCTATTGGAAACGCTTTCCAATTTTAAATTTTTAATACGAGATCGGGTCATCGCTGATCACTCTTGCTCCAGATTTGTTTACATTTTGCAACATGATACTCGGATTATACTTTCATTCCCTCTCTCGCTTTTCTTTTTTTTTCTCTCTCTCTCTTTCTGTCTCCATCTATTATGCTTTCCTGCAGTCTCCGTCTGACACTCCTTGAAAGACAATCCGAACACCAGATTGATCTGCCCGATTTCGTTACACCGTAAACTTAGATCAGATTCCCCAGCGTGTCCCTAAGCTGGGACAGACTGATCATTTCAACGGAAGAGTCCACATTTGGCGGCCACTGAACCATCCTTTCTGCTCTTAAGCAAACACTCTGCTCAGGAAGATCCCCACCGAGGGGAGAAATGTTCAAAGAAAAGCGATAATTGTGAGGAAGGACGGCGGCATCATTAGTCCAGGCTGATTGACATCCTGTTTCGAATGACAGGTAACAATTTTCTGGCTAGCCCCAGGGCCAGAGAGTTTTGCATGACATCCCAGGGCCGTCAGGTCTCCAGATCACAAGAGGAGCACATGCAGACTGTGTTAAATCAACTGCTCAGAGCCACAAAGATCGCTTCATCAAGAGACTGTATCTCTAAAGCCCATTATCAATCTGCTTATGGCATTATTTGAAATGGTATGTCACTAATATGCCTGGTCTTTTTATGCTTCATTATATACCCCGAAAGCAAGTTACACAAACGTCTGACCTCAAAATCAGCAGTTATAAAACAATCGAAGATATTTTTGGTATTAAGGTTAAAACATGAAACATATTATCTATTTTGTAAGCCAGATAAGCGAATATTGGCTCCATGCAATAAAAGAAAATCATACGATTGATAAACTTCAAAAGGTTATTTTTTTTACCATAATTCCTCATAGAATTGTGCATCTTGCAGAGCGTACAATTTCCTTAAAATGCCCCACAGAGTATATTTTAATGCCAATATGATTTCTTTGAAATGGACTTATTCCTAGAAAAATGCTCAATCTGCCAAATGAAGCCTGCTGATTGCAGTAATTCCTTCAAAGTAACATAATGATTTTACTGAAAGAATCGGAAACTGAGCTGGTTCGTGTAAGGTTTCAATGTGAGAACCCCGGCCCTGAAGACTAGACCAAGCTTTCAGAGTTTCCATAGTCTAAGTCCGCTGGCATCATCCCTACATTTGCCGGTTGTATTGTATGGTGGTCTTAGTACTAATGGTGGATAGCGGTACTTGTAGGCACTGGCGGTTCCTGGCACCAGACACTCATCATTGAAAAGCCGACCCGACCCTCCTCCACAATATTGGGTTTAGCGAAACAAGTGATGGCTTCTAAATTGAATCCGGCCGTCATTTCGGCGGACAATTTGTTGAGATATGAAGAGAAAGAGGGGGAAAGAATCAAAGCCGCATTTCTCTCGTGGGTTTGACTAGTAGGGAGGGGTAGCGAGGCGTTCTCTGTCACAAGACACGTTGTCACTGAGCGGGACTGACAGAAAGTTTGAGCGCCAGCAGTTGTGTGCGCTCGCCAGCAATTTCTAGTCGGTGGAGCTTTATCATTTCAGTCAATGCCTCCTTGCCCAATGAGAGATTATCTGCAGTAATCTGATTACATTATCGGCTCATAGCTTCAGACAGGAACCTAAGAGCAAAACACGTGTCTGTTTATTAGTGTGTTTGCCTCTCTGAACATTTCATAAAATTGGTTCCAAAAAAAGTCAAGGACTTGAAGCAAGAACCAGAGAAATTGAGGAGAGAAAGGTTGGAGAAGTAAAAATTTTAATTTCGTTTTCTAAACGTCAAGATGGAATCAACTGAAACTGAAATTAACTGGGGGAAGAGCAAGAGAGGGGTTGAGGAGTTACAACTTCAATCTGACTTGAAAGTGAAAGATTTAAAATAAAATTATAAAGAGAAGCTACTGCAGTACGCTTTGAGAGAAAAAGGAGAATGATATATTATTATTGTAGGAACCTTCCTGTGACGTCATTAAGATGGGACATTTCTGGCAAAATTAATGAAAAAATTGAGGAAATATATGATAAATAACTAGCCTGCAGCAGAAAATTAAAGAAGGCTTAACAGTGAAGGAATGAAGGCAAAAAGAAAAAGAAAAAAAAAAGGTAAAATGAAGGAGAACAGGCCATGACGTCAACTGGACGGGGAAAGTGCTAGAAAAAGCTGCACTTGTCTCTATATCATCCGGGGCACGAGAGACTGACGTCGATGGACGTTCTTGAAATTTTAGACCGAGCTGTAATGGACGGCTGAAACATTGTCGATATTCTCACGTGCCACCTGATCACCGGTGTTGCTGGAGGCACAGCCAAACACACATTCAAACACACATCCACACACAGGTAAACCTAAACCCACACACACACTGTTAATTAAGGTCAGTGACTGCCATAGAAAATATGGCTACGACAACTCATTGTGTGAGCTTTGGCACCTTTTGGTTGTTAGTTTGTTTTCGTGTTTTTAACAAACAAAGAGACAGTACTCACTTCTGTAATGGTCAGTGTGAAGGGATTCCCTTAGGAAAGCGGTGCCTTCATCGTGAGTGGTGTTGTAGAGTTTACACAGACGATGTTTGTTGTCCACGTCAAAGGCACGGCAGTCGAATTCAGATTGACGAACGCAAATGTTGGCACATCCTTCAATGTCGGTAAAGTTGGTGATGATTCGGGATGGGGTGGCCGCCAACTGGAGTTGGGGCATTCTCGTAAAGAGTTGATGGAAAGTGGCCAGTTCATCTGAAAATACATCAAAACACTGAGTTAAGTACTTCACCTAGAAAGGCGACATAGGAAACAGAAGATAGTGTGGAAAGCATCACGTCAGAAAGCCAGACAGACATGTGTGGTTGGTGAAGAACTATTTAAGCTAAAATAGTTTCAATTTTTAAAAAATTTATTACGCCTTTTATGCATCCCAGACCTGCAACTCAAACGCGGAAATGCATTAAAATATTCGGCCGAAATTCCCTAGCATTGTCAAAAGTTGAATAATTTGGCTCGATAAACCTCTCAAATATCGATTTTCCAACGTTCCATTGTCTGACTAATAAATTCTGTCTAAACCGGAAGATAGTTTCTGTAGATAAAGTCAGAATTTCCAGTAAGCCCTGACGTGTCTCTGTAGGGCATCTCTGCCCTGAGCACCGGGAAGATCGTTTATCACGTGAACCAGAGACGGCATTCACCCGACTGTACCCGGTGACAAGAGAGAAAATTCGAAAACTTCTGGGAATTCCCGGTTCCCAAGATTGTAATGTTAGGACAGTTTTCATAGATCACTCTGGCAAACGCTGTGATGCAGAAACCTGAAACTGTAATTTTCTTTTCTTCTATGGTATTATTTTTACTGTTGTTGTCACAATACTGTTTTGCCATGGCGTTGACCCCATCGTGCTTTTCTATCAAATTTTGCCCAAAGGCAAACAAAACCACACAGGCCGACGGCAGGAGACTTTTTTTTTTTCACACACTCACACATTATTATTATATGGAAGACAGACGAGACAACCAAATAGGAAGAGGAAAAAAGGAAAGAAAGGTAGAAAGATTGAGGGAAAAATAACAACAAAGATGGGAGAGAGAGACAATGCTGATTGGAGATGCTCGCATGTCTGGGTGATTTCCCCGCTACCCTAAGGGACCCTCAGAACATATAGAACACGGCCGTGCGCTCAGAGATAGGATTTGTGCAGATAACGAGAGAAAGTGCAAAATTTAAATTCATAACCCGGGTTCAGCTGGGGCCAATGGATCATCAGCTCCGTTTTTTATATTTTACACCGGATCAAAACTGTTTCCGGTTCCGTTCTAGCTTGAACATGATTGGCTGTTCCTGCCTGTGCGTTCCTCACAACTTCCTCGTAGAGATAAGACACAAATGGCCTGCCATACTAATGATGAAATGTTCCCGGATGTTCTCTGTCATTATTATGACAGGGAACGTAAGTTTTCTCTAATGCCTTTCTGGCCGTATCTAATAGAGGGATCGTTGGAAAGATTTAGTTATTACTGTGATACTAAATTTTCAGCTATTGATCGGTCTGGTTGAAAAAGGCCCAATCTGATCTTGTGCGTTCATACTGTTGTTTTCGTACGAACGTAAATTACTTTCGTTTCTATGCAATCTAACATACATCTCTGGGCCCAGATCCCCACCCCTCCCTCGTTCCCCCTCTCTCTCTCTCAGCTCTGTCCGGCCCGTGTCTGCGAGTTTCGCACGTAAGACGACAACCAATCGATGGTAGTGGACACCGCGTGATGAATGACCACTCTGAGCTGGCTGGACATTAAGGGGCGACCACTTCTCAGCCGTCTGGCTCCAGCGAAAAACACAAGTCCCAGATTTGCTGGACTTTAAGGCCAAATTAGAGCAGGCCAGAAAATGAGATAGACAAAACAGGATCTGTCTTTTTGAAGATTTTGAGGAAAAACTCAGAAATTGTTCAGACAAGAATATTTCCATATTTCAGCCTTCACCTACACTGCCCCCTATTCCCCCCTAGATACTAGAGTAAAAATCTACACTTTCTTCTTTATCGAATGGTGAATGTTGGGAGAGAATAAAGAGATTTCGTCCTAAATAATGACATCACAGACACAGCAAAGTCAGACAGTTTCAGCTTTCAACGAAGTTAACATCGAAATTAAAAGAAACGGCGTAAGAATTAGTTCATTATCAATAAAGTTTACTCTTGGCCAGCCCTGAGAATTTCCGCCCCCCCCCCACCCCCCACCCCACTCTCTATCTATCTGACAACAGCCTCCCCCCCCCCCCCCCTTCCTGCTTTAGGCTTGAACTAACAAGGTCCTTCAGAATTTTGCTGAATTCCACTCATTTAAGATCGTTTCGCCCTGCATGGATTTCCTGACCTCATTAGACAGTTGAGTCCAGCGCTCACTTGATCCTCCCTCTTCGCTACAGGTGACAGCAACAGATGAAGGGGGGAGAACGGAGGTAGAGAGGGGAACAAGAGGTACGGAGAGAAGGAATGGAAGGAGACGGAGGAAGACGAAAGAGGTTGACAGAGTTTGCAAGCAAAAGGCAATTAGTAAAATATAAAACAACGAAAACAAGTATGAAAGTGAAGAGACGCACAGAATTATTATAAAGTGTTATGCAACTTAAAATGTTTATGATTTATTGTCCTCCAAGACACTTTAAAAACGAAAAATGTGATGAATTATTTCAGGATGGCAATTTATTAAATGTTTTTGTTTCTGGAAAAGCAATTCATTTATCTTCATTTTTTTTCACTTTCATTGATTTTTTCCAGAAAATTCTACCCAAAGCTATGTTGAATGAGTTCTCTTTCTGAAGCCATCCTAGAAGGGGTTTATAACGATCTTATACTTGACTACAACGCAAACATTTTCCCAGAAATTTGAGCTGGACGGAAGGAGATGACGGGAGGCTTAGATGGGAAATATCACTACTAATGAAGATATTCAAAGCTTGTGTAACAAGTGAAGAACGCCTTAATGAGCTGGATGGTCACAAATGTCTAATGGTTCGGTGCTAGTGGAAGTGTTACGGAGAGATCCGACTGCCCTTGATTAGTAGCGTTGAATCGTATTTGAGCTGATATTCTAAGCCTGGCTGAGTTAAGAATCCCGTGGAATTTCTTGGCTAAACTGATTTGGGTGGACTGGCATAGCTGCTTTTACAAGTGAGAGAACAGATAAAATATTGATGGAAATGGAGTGTGGGAGACGAGAACCATTGTAGACAGGGAAGGAATGAAAAGATATTACGTGAAAAGGTCATAGGAGGGGGGCGGGAAGAAGGACTGAAAGAAACGAATTTGGAAATACAGACGGGATAAATAGGAAGAGAAAGAAAGGTAAAGTATCATACAAGGCTGCAGAAAACCTGAACTGGATTGATGATTAAAGAGATGAGAAAAGAAAAGATATCGTGGATGAAGAAGACGTGAGAGCACCAGAGAAGGGACAAGGGAAGATTACTCGTGTTCTGAAGAGTTCATCCCCTTTGCATCATTTTGGCTGGTGTATCCAGTAAGTGGCAGACAATGAGATTGTGGAAGGTGAGTAGGAGCGGCGAATGCCCCGTGTCCGGAACCATTAGGCCAGCAGCTGGAGCGCGCATGACAAGGAAGTACTCACCTCCCAGCAGATGGATGCTTTCCTTGATTGTGTTAGGTGGTTAGTAAAGTGCTGGGTTCTGGCCGGATGAAGGTTGCTGACGTTGATGGTGAATAGAGAGGTGTGTGTGTGGATGTGGGGGTGGTGGTAGAAGTGGTGATGTTGCTGACAGTGGGAGGGGAGGGCTTGGGCAAATCCAGTTGGTCATAGTCTACGGTATTCCAAGCCGAATGCGCGAATGTACTTTCACTAGTTGCGTTAAAGACTTCTAATGTGACAGTCTCAGCGGCGACAGGAGAAATTCTAACGTAACAGTTCTCAAAGCACTGACGGAAATTACAGTGCATGAGTTGTAGAAATGGTGGTGAAAAAAATGAAGCAGTAATATCGCAAATGTGTCCTAGTTCAGTAATAATAGACGAAGGAACATTAATATCGCCAACGGGGATGGTCCATAATTTGCTCTAGCACTGCGGGTGGTAGATTAGAAATGACAGTCGGTAATGAATAGGGATTATGGGAACAGAGACGTCTACTGTAGTATCAGTAGGAGTAGTGAGGGACTATCTACAGTGGTATCAGTAGGACTAGTGAGGGACTATCTACAGTGGTATCAGTAGGAGTAGTGAGGGACTATCTACTGTAGTATCAGTGGGAGTAGTGAGGGACTATCTACAGTGATATCAGGATATCATTGGGAGTACTAAAGTACCCTTAGTCATTACAACAGTGTTGTTATTACTAAGCTACGGCATGTATTTGGCTGGACAACAGAAAACCCTGCAGAATTCCCCAAGATAACACTAGAAGGCAGCAAGGCGAAGATAACAAGGTTGACGATAACTAAAGAAGACAAAATGTAGGATCGATCATTATTCTTCCTCCTCTTCCTCCCATGGGTCTGCCTCCCAGTTATTTAGCCAATACCCATTGTCCCCGGTGGGCACCATTGCTCATACAGTCTGCCAGATCCACTTTCGCTTCGGCAGGTCAATGCACACATAGGCTACATGGAATGCCACAACCCTCAGTAACAAAGGACTTTTACTCTACAAGACTTAGTCACTACGACTTTAGGCTAGAAGGAGATTTGACGCAAGTTTTTAGACAAAATACGTACCAACGCTTTAGAATTATGAGTCGTGAAATTATTTCCAGAATTTGTTAATTTCAGCAAAAACTGGTTGCCAGGAATATTGGGGGGAAAACATACCAGATTTTTACACATGTTAATCCAAAAAATTATTTTGGGACCTGAGTGGCTGAGAAAGTTGTTTGTTTTTTTTATTGGGAAAATGTCAGCATGAATCCCCAGAAATCACAGTGTTGGACAAGAACACCTTATTTAATTAATTATTGTTTTAGAGACTATCCCAAGTCGAACAAGATTTTAAGAATTCAGTCCTATATTTATCTCTTGTTTAGTCACTTTAAACTTTCAGTATTTGAAGTAAAGAACAAATGTGGAATAGGAGAAGGTGCGAAAGTACACAGTGAGGTGTCACAATTTTTGTTCTCCAAAAGCCTGGAAGAGTCACGGTCTCGTCTCCTTTGATAGATTGTTTTTTCTCGCTGATGAAATACGATGGTATTTTGTTACTGGGAACCTAAGTATGGATCCGATAGAGGACCTGGTTTCTTGTGGGAGAGACAGACACAGTGAAGAGATAAGAAGAAAATGAAGGAAGAGTTGGAGAGAAAAGTGTCTTGTCTGGAGAAGAGAGGGGAGAAATCATGTAACGTAAGAACGTTGATTTGGTGCAGACATGAGGGGAGAAACTTATTTGTTTTATGTCACTTCGAGACAAGGAGAGAGAAATTAAAGACAAAAGAACCAAAAGAAATTTGGACAATTTTTGTACTGCACAGACAATCTCAGACATGATGATTCCTCACATAATTGTTTGTTTTTCTTGGGGGGAAGGGCAGTGAAATATTACAGACAGAAGGAAAACAGGGGGAAATGCTAGAGGTATAAAAAGAAAAAAAGTAAGAAGACAAGAAAGTAAAACTCGAGCATCTTTTGAAAATCAATGAGTGAGCATGCAATATGCATGATCTACGAAGATTCGCTCCTGTTAGAGAATCAAAATCGAGTCAGTTCTACTACCTGTCTCCCTGTGATTTTTAACAAAATTCAAATAGGTTCCAGAAATTCGAGTTTCATACAAAGAATTTAAGCAGAAGAAGCACAGAGAGATAAATATTTCTCAATGAAATTGAATTATATAGAAAAGACAGTAGTTTTGAGATAAATCAAAGTGTATTTTGTAAAGAGTACTCACCAGAAGCAATGGCCGTTTGCACGAAGGCGAGCACAAGCAGGCAGCTCACAGCACGGAGATCCATGGTCGTTTGAATCAAGAATCTCAAGCTTGTCCAATCTTATAGCAGGAAATATTCGAGAAGTCAGGTGACTTATGACGTAATGCAGCAGGGAAACTCGGGAGAACCTCAGCAAAGAACGTCAACAGACTTGCTATTTCTGGAAAATACACAAAACGTACGGGAAATGTACAATGGTTTTGTCAATATAATAATATTGTAGAGCTGTGGCAACTGAGGTTCTACTAAATCGTTTGTTGATGTCGCCGGGCTGCAAAACGATTTGGTATTTTGTTGCAACCACCTTTCTTGTCCCACCCCACAATTTCTAGGCATCCGTTCAACCTTCACACCAAAGTAAAGCGTTGTTAAATTTTCACATATAGGTAAAAGATAATTTCTGGTAATGTTTCCGGCTCAGGGAGCTAGAAATGGCAAATAAACGTGTTGAATGGAGATAAATATAGAACTTAATTGTAGGTTGCCGCGGATATACGCAATTTAACATGTTGAGCTAATCGCCATACACAATCTACACTTCACGATTTTGTTCTTTTGTGTAAAATGTTCTCAATTTTGTGCAATTATTAGAAGGAATTAAGACACATTTTAGTTTTTTTTTTAGAAGCATGGCTTCACCCCGACTCAAAGCTCTACAGACAATAATTGGTGAATCCGGAATTAGATCACACAAAACATTTGTCTTTTGCCACTTAGAATTTCATACATCAAAACCAGTTTTTTTTCACTTTTTTTTTTTTTTGAACATTTCTCAAGTTTTTAATTTTCTTTTTTCTGCAACTTCATTATTCAATGTTTCAAGATGACACTAAAGACCGCCCTTACCCCCAGGGCAATTTTAAAGTTCCCAAGGCGACATATTTCTAAAGTCTTTTAAAAAATATTTCACTACAGGCAAGTTATAAAACACTGATTTTCTCGAACAATGCCAAAACAAAAAATGTCTCTTGCTATATAGTCGTTGAGAACCGAGTCCAAAAAATGCTCAGTCTAATGGCATCAATTCAACCTCTGAAATCCGCGTACCGTAATCATGACTAGTTCGTCTCTCGAACAATCTATCGATGACAATGTAGTTAGTACTGATCTTTAGGGCGTGGCACCTCATCTGTGTGTGTGTGTGTATGCGTGCATGTGTGGCTGTCTGTATAATACGACAAGGTGGACGTTATAAAACAAGCCAGGTACGGACTAATGGTAACCGTGCAGGGAGCTAAGTGGGCGAGATCGATTTGTCGCAGTAAGTAGCTTGAATTTGCTGAGCGTTGGAGTATAGAACGAGCCCATCAATACACTATTCAATAGAAACCTCGCTTTTGTCTCCTCTCAACTCCATGTCTCTCTAATGAGTTTTGAGTGCTTAAAAGTATTTGCCAGATAAGTGGTAATTTCTTCCGTTGGCACTGATTGCTTAATGATGGTGAAAAGAATCAAGAGGGTTGTTTAGCGAAGAATAGTAGACAGGATAGATTTTACAAGCAAGTTAGTGATTGTGTTTATTTCCCGAAATCTATGGATAACAATATGCATTATGAATTTATCTGTGGTTAAACACTGTTAATTATTCCTGGACGCTGAGTGTTGAAGCTGTCATTAACGGAAATAAATAATGAAATGTTTACTGCCATTTTTTATCTTACCTTGTCAGAGTATTTCAGATCGCCCGAAACTTTAAGCATGAGAAATATAAATAATACAAACACACCGGTACACTGTGGCATTGCAGTAGTAGAAGTTAACTATAGGATTCAGACCCGTGCCAGTGTAAACACGACTTTAATTCTACAAAGTCTTACCTTATCTTTCCATTAAATGTAGTCTACTCTATGCTGCAGAGTTGCACAAGCCCCAGCGTTAGTGTTCAAAAGACACTAGAATCCAAAATATTTAAGTTTAACTTATTTTTAATTCAAAGTATAAAGTTCCATGCTTTACACTGGCACCAAAAAAAAAAAAAAAATCAACTTCAGTAGAAATGTTTATTTTTAGTATAACAAAACAAAAAAAAAGTCAACTTCGGTAGAAATGTTAACGTTTAGTTGATAGTATAAAGTTCTATGCTTTACACTGGCACCAAAAAAAAAACAACAAAAAATCAACTTCAGTAGAAATGTTTATTTTTAGTTAATAGTATAAAGTTCTATGCTTTACACTAGTATAACAAAAAAAAAAAAAATCAACTTCAGTAGAAATGTTAACGTTTAGTTGATAGTATAACATTCTATGCTTTACACTAGTATCAAAAAAAAAAAAAAAAAAAAATTCAGCTTCAGCAGAAATGTTTATTTTTAATTCAAAAGTATGAAGTTCAATGTTTCCCCCAAAATAAACAAGTCCTATAATAGCCTGATATATCTGAAATGTTTTATTAATAAAACAAAACAATAATAAATAAATAATTAAATAAAAGAAACCCGCTGAATTGAAATAAAAATTAATGTTCAAGTTCTTGAATCTAACTAAGCCAATTTGATATTGTTCAATCCTACCACTACAAAAAGGTTATCATAAACCACAGTCTATTCTTTCCACCTTAACTAAAAAACAAAACAAACAAACAAATGAGTTGTTTACTTTTAAAATCTTGTTTCGATTGTAGAAATAAATTATTTTTTTTTCCTTCTGGGTATAACAGAGGCACTACCTATTCAGCCTAAGAAAGGCGCCATTTTGATCGTTTATTTTCTATTTTCAAAGTGTTACTGAAGTAAAAGACCGAGTGCTCCAAATGATTAATAAAAACTTGCTCCTTGGAGATAAAGTTTTCTCAAATCACTGAGAATTGAAATAGAAACAAAACCACACAGTTTTAGAAGGCTGATTTTATCATTAAGATAATATTATCAGACCTAACTATGTAAGTCTGGAGAAGACGAAGCTGATATGAAAATACCCTAATACTAGAATATTTCCAAGACTTACAGTTTTAGCAGAGGCTGTACTGTTCCAGTGATGTCTTCAGACCGCAGTGACTACCCAGTGAAACACGCCGCAATATATACCGAGATTCTCCGGAACTTACATGCCACGTGACCGTACGTCATCAACCACGACGATTTGACAGTTGACACGGATTAACGCCAGGATTTACCGGAAACTCCCTGCTTTAGAATATCATAACTGCCCTGCAAACCTGCAATTTTCCTTTCTTGTTGTCCCCGTGCAGTAGGTAAATGCTGCGTCCAGATTTAGCATCGCATTAAATGGCTCGCTCGTGCAGCCCGCGAGAGCTAATAACTGCACGTGAATAAGCTATGACGACAGAGGTCTAGTGTTTTCCCCGCCGATGACGATTTTTGGTTTTATTTTTTAAACTGGGTCAGGATTCCCCTCAAATATGACGTCATAAATGTCAAGTCTTTCGGATATGATGTCAGCATCTCTGGTATTGTTCGCTGTGACGTCACGTCCGGAATTTCGCTTGTTCTCTTTGTCTGAGGCCAGAGGTTCACTGTCTTTTCTCGGGAAAACATCTCATGTGTTTACTTTATCCGCCCTATCTCCCAAATAAGGCGATCTTTTTTTGTTGTTTGTATAATCTCATTTAAAGATAATGCCGGGGTGGGGGGTGGGGGGGGGGGTTGGCGTTGTGTATGTGTATGGTGGGGGGAGGGGGGAAGGGGTGAGGGGAAAACTATTTGGTCTTTAAGACGGTATTTTAAGAGCTTGATTTTTAAATGTTTTTTTTTTTTTTTTCTATTACTTTCATATTTTTGAGATCAGAATTTAAAGTGCAAAAATGTACGTGAACTATAAAATCAATATTTTGAAAAAAAAAATAAAATCTACGCCTTCTGAGAATAAATTTTCATCACCCCCCCCCCCAAAAAAAAAAAAAAAAAATCTTGTTTGTTGCCGAGAATGGCCCCTGACCACATCGCACTGTATCTTATTTCTACGAAGCTATACCGTTACTGTTACATATCTAACTGGTGAAGAATAGTATCTGCTGGGACTGAAATATCTCCGGCCAGGATACCAATTGTTGCTCTTTTTATGTTATTTACCAAACTGTATGAACACACACACTCCCCCCCCCTCCCCTCCCCCCCCCCCCCCCCCCACCCCTCTCTGTCTTATCACTAAGAACTTATCACTTTCCAACTAAGAAACATCAGCAGAGTTCGAAATTTCCTCACAGAAGCTATTACCAAAACTTTAATTACTTCACTCATTTTATCTCGAATAGATTATTGCAATTCTCTTCTTGCTGGAATGACATCAGATAAACTGTCTAAAATTCAAGTCATTCAAAACAACGCAGCCAAATTGATTATCAAGAAAAAAACAAGCTGACCATGTTACGCCTTTGTTAAAAGAACTGCACTGGCTTCCTATAACATAAAGAATTACATACAAAGTTGCTGGTTTTTGCTACAAATGTTTAAATAACACCGCACCCAGCTATCTCAAAAATTCTTTACAAGTCCACACACCATTTCGTTCACTAAGATCATCAAGTGACAAAACAATCTTAAGAATCCCATCTAAAAACTATAAAACTATAGGCCATAGATCCTTCAACTATTTTGGACCTTTTGTCTGGAACCAGATACCCTTGAACATTCGTGAATCACCGCATCTTGAAAGCTTTAAGAAAAGCGTAAAACATCACCTTTTCCTCCGAAACTGTTAAATTTTGAAAATTCTATTCTGTACTTTGATGTTATGATTGATTATATAACCTAGTGCTATATGACTAAGAGCGCCTACGTGTGTGAAACTGAGAGTTTGTATGGGTGAGAGTGCGTGTTTTAGTATGAGAGTTGGAAAGTGTATGCATGATTCACTGATGCATTGTACAGGGCATTGAGTAATAATTTTATTAGAAATGCCCTATAGAAATTCTATTTATTATTATTATTATTATTATCATCACTCTTTCCCTTCCCTCTTCTGCTTCTTTCCCTCCTTCCCCTCCTTCTTCTCTATCCCCCTCGTTATCCCTTATCCCCTTATCCCGTTCCTTCTTTATCTGAGTGGTACCCGAACAAGTCTGCATGTGTCTGGAAAAAGACCTGGGTATTGTCTGAGCCTGGCCCAATAAGTTTAACCCTCCAAGTCCCCAGTGTGGAAAGAAGACAATATTTGTGAAATGTCCGAAGCACATTATAACTGCGGTTTCTGTACCCTATCTGTCCTCAGTGTCTTTGTAGATTAGTATAAAATTAAAGTATGTGGAGAAGTTTGGCCGTGGAAGGCAATACCCAATCTTGACCTGAAAGTCAGACATAGTTCTAGGTCAAAGCACTGTTTCATTTATGGCACTTTGGGCTATTGGGGGTTAAGTATGTATCTATAAATAATCTTTTGAGTCTAGTTCAGATGTTCTTGAGACAAATCTTTGCGCCTGACTCAAGCATTCAAAGTCTGTCTCGCCGATGCACTAAAACCACATACATGCATAAGAACCAGAAACAGCTAGGACCAAACCAGTATTGATCATTACAAAGTCACCTCGGGTTCTCTAAGAGACCTTTCCCTGCTAAATATCTGATTTCTCTGTCTAGTGCACAAAAATTGAAAAATCAATTTCATATTCACTGCATTTTCTTTCTTTTCTTATCCCACTTAGGATGCCATGAGTATGCCAATCATATTATTTTCAAAATGTATAGCTTCTCATCTGTTTTCCTAGTTGCCCGAAGGAAGTAGAAAGTAGAAAGGTCTTATTGGATAGGGAAAAGTTAACATTTAAAAGACCGAGACATCGATGAATTTAACTGTTATGTCATAAAACTTGCAGGGACAAGTGTAATTTAGGATATGTGATATTCACATAGGAATTTGACACATGCTAAGAAAGTCAAAATAAATCTGAATATACGTAGATCACTATAAGTGCCTAGAGCAAACAGTTTGGATTGGGCGCTATATAAATGATCTTCATTATTATTATTATTATTATTATACTTGTTTTGTGTACACCAGACTCCTTGTTTACGGATAGCAAACGTTCGCAAATTCCTGATCAATGATCACAAAAGCTTTGCCTTCTTTTACGATGTAGAAGTGACTGCATTAATCAAGCCTTGAAACAAAGTTATTTCAGTATTTGTTTTGTATTTTATATACTTCATTGGTCCCATTTGGGAAATTTGACTTAGTGTCATTGCAGCCCAGTTACAACTAAAGCAGACACGTCGTCGCCATAGTGCAGCGGCGGCATTGTTTTTTTTTTGTATTTATTTTCTTTAATTTGGGGGGGGGGGGGTGGGGGTATAATTTTTTTTTCATTTTGCCCTGGCAGCGCCTGTTCGGCCTACTCTTCTCGATTTCCAACTGCCAGGGTATCTTTAACTTGCACAAAGTGCACACCTGTCCTCCAAGTTTTTCGTCCTTATCTAAGGCTAAGTTCTCGAGCCTACCTCCCATAGGATCAGGGACAAGAAAATACGAGAAAAACCCCAAAATTTCAGCTTCAACATGCCTGCACCGACCTGGATTCGAACCCGTTACTTTCGGCATGAGAAGCGAGCACCTTCCCTCTAGGCTACCGTGTCCCCGTTTATGTATATATGTTATCGTATAAATATTGACATTTTTATTTCTATTTGTTTCCTGCGAGAAAAAAAAAATATGTTAAGAAATCTACCTTGAATACGAACTGAGATCCGGCATCTGATCTCTAAATAACTATTGTTGGTTCACGTGAGTAGCAAAGGCTAGAAAGTTCAGAAATCCTTTTCAGATTTTCATCTTTGAGATCGAAGACTTTAAACTGAATGCATCAAAGGATGCTGGATTGTTGGAGGAGAAAGAAACAAAAAGACAACTATGTTTATACTCACGCTACGTGTCCTCTATCAGCAAGGGAACTCAAAGTCGCCGAAGTCTATTCGTATCAAACTTTTATACATAAATTGACTCGAATGTAAACATAAGATATAAAGTAACACCTACTCGTAACAACCCAACGTAGGTGTTAAATACCCGGCAAATAGTGTGAAATATAATTGCTAACACTCGCCGATATCCTCGGCTGCGCCTACAACTTGAGCAAACAAACTCTGAGAAGTCAACGAGTACACTGTCATCTACTCACCTAGGAAGAATATCAGAAAGCACAGTTCAGTAAACCGCAGACTACCAAGAGATGCTTGTAGGTTGAGTCTATCGGAGTACTGATGCTCTACCAATGAACCATCGTAATATTTATACACAAGATCTGCGACCAGGGTTTTTTCCGCTGTGATTCCAAATCGGGCTTAACGATTTTTGCAAATCTTTACTTCCGGACACGGCCCTCGCACACCTACGCCAGACCTGGCCTCGTTTCTAATGGAGCGCGCGCTCTCAACACTACAGAATCTCGTGGTACCAGCAGGGAACGCGACGAGATCTGGCCTCGGAAGGCGCGTTTTGTCGCGAGCCGACGTCTCACGTCATGCTAACAATATGTTTCTTAATATAACTGGGAGCGGTTACGGGGCGGAAATACTTGGATCCATACTTTATTGTTGAGCGCACAAAAGAGATTAAACCATATAAGGCATGTGTGACGTCAGGTGCACCCGTTGCAGGGAATGCTTTGTTCTAAATTTATCCGTGTCCTAGTTTTTAATACCTTCCGGAACATGCCGGAAAACACCCCCTAAAATATCTTGATGACTCTTCAATGCATAATTTATTCCTTATATGTACTTCCTGTGTTTTATCGATTGTTGGGTAAACTCTGCACCCTGAATTACGTTTTGATACTATCCATGTCCCATGGAAAGTTTGGGTCTGTTATACAGGTATGCATGTACCTCTATACCCGTGTACCTGGGTGAACACAGTGGTAAAAATACCAGTCGTGTGAGCAGGTGTCTGTTTACATAGGCACCGAGAGGTTGGTAGATAGATGGATAACTAGATAGATAGAGAGATCAGAAAGCTGGACAGGCAGAAAGGCTGCGGACAGACAGATAGACAGACAGACAGACAGACGGACGGATGGACATACAGACAGGCAGGTAGTAGGTAAGAAGTAGAAAGATGGATATAAAGATAAATAGATAGATGAATAGACAGACATACAGATAGATAGATAGATAGATAGATAGATAGATAGATAGATAGATAGATAGATAGATAGATAGATAGATAGATAGATAGATAGATAGATAGATAGATAGATAGATAGATAGATAGATAGATAGATAGATATTACTGTAATTCCCCACTATTGCAAAGTTCCTATTTCCACTCTCTCCTGCCTTTATTCTTTCTGTCTCCATACATCACGTACTATCTGTACTGTGTCAGAGAAACCAGGCTACATAAGGTTTACTCTTTTTTTCGGCGGGGGGGGGGGGTGAGGGGGGTTGGCTTACTAACTGACTTCATAGTTAGGGAATATCTCATCATTTCTGGTCTAGAAGTACCCATCTTTTTGTCTCTACCCCTCAACTGTTATCAAAGCTACAAAGCAGTGAATATGATGGCAAGGGTCACCAATACACAAAACCTCCAGACAACGGCGAGATTTTACTTTACGAAGAACATTTTTGATGTCGGTTATAATTGCGTCTTGATTTGAATTTTCAGAGCCTGTTTGAGGAGCGCCACTATCTTCACTAACTTTTTAACCCATCTTCTCGTTCAAGATAGCCAAGTGGTGATAGATGAACAACCTTGGGTATGAACAGTGCCGGGTGGGTGGAACTGTTGGAAATCCACAGGTAGGAAAGAAAACGTAGCTGTGTAGAGAAAGCTATGGATATACTATATTATTTCAGAAAGATTCTGTACTAGGAGAACATTTTGTCATGATTGTTGTTACAAGTACGTATGTGCCCCAAGTTTTTTTGTTTTTTTGTTATTTTTCTTTGTGCTTGGGGTGCATATTTTAAACCTTTTGTGAGTCCAGAGCTAGAGAGCTTCTCCGGGAATACTCTGAACAACCGCCTTAATTAATTATTCTATCAGATTTTCTTTTTCTTTTCCTCCTGTTTTCTTTTTTTTTTGTGTGTTTTTTTTTTTTTTTTGGTTGAAAGAGTAGGGGGCAGCATTAGGGATTCGATAAGACTGAGGGTTGGGGATAAGGACGGAGTTAGGGACAGATTGTTCCTAGCGCAAGCCTTTTGTCATGGGGTTTTGTACTGAGAACACAATAATTATGATGCATGGCTTATACAAGAGAGTAGAATGTGTCATAGGATGATTTACTGATAGACCGTAATGCTGCAGAGCTTTTGTATGGATGAACTGCGTGTCATGAGGTGGTGCCCTGTGAGAACTTTGTGATTCAGAGATATTAAAAGGGAGAAAAATTTTGTCATAGAACTGTGGTCTGGGAGAACATGATAATACTCTACAGGGATTGTGTATGGAACAACTTTGTGCAGTAAGATTGTGTGGCGGAAGACCATTATGATCCTGGGATATAGACAGGAAGAACACCGTGTCATACTGCCGTGTACTGGGAGAACATTATACTATAGTGTGTATTGGTAGAGGCCATATGGGTTTTAAACAGGAACAACACTGTGTCATAAAAGTGTGTATTGGGAGAGGTCATATGGGTTTTAAACAGGAAGAACACTGTGTCATAAAAGTGTGTACTGGTAGAGGCCATATGGGTTTTAAACAGGAAGAACACTGTGTCATGAAAGTGTGTACTGGTAGAGGCCATATGGGTTTTAAACAGGAAGAACAGTGTCAGAAAAGTGTGTATTGGTAGAGACCATATGGGTTTTAAACAGGAAGAACACTGTGTCATAAAAGTGTGTATTGGTAGAGGCCATATGGGTTTTAAACAGGAAGAACATTGTGTCATAAAAGTGTGTATTGGGAGAGGCCATATGGGTTTTAAACAGGAAGAACATTGTGTCATAAAAGTGTGTATTGGGAGAGGCCATATGGGTTTTAAACAGGAAGAAAACTGTGTCATAAAAGTGTGTATTGGGAGAGGCCATATGGGTTTTAAACAGGAAGAACATTGTGTCATAAAAGTGTGTATTGGGAGAGGCCATATGGGTTTTAAACAGGAAGAACATTGTGTCATAAAAGTGTGTATTGGGAGAGGCCATATGGGTTTTAAACAGGAAGAACATTGTGTCCTTCTGCCGTGTACTGGAAGAATCGTGTGTGTGCGATGGGATTTTTCTTTCAGTGGAATAACATTGTACCCCACTGTATCATGGGGCTGTACCCTCGTATTGCTTCACTGGACAGGGTTGTTTACAGGGAGGACATTGTGTCATAGTATTGGGGTCTGGGAGTGTATTTTGTCATAGAAAGTTATATAGGTTGAGTATTGCCGCAAATTGTAATACAGGCTTGTACTCTGGGGGATCATTGTGTCTTGGAGTTGTACATAGAAGAACACTGTATCACGTATCGCAATGTTTTAGAGTAAGTTCAGGTAAAGAAATATATCTATGGAAATGTGTAATGGGGTAGTATACTGGTGTGTCATTGGGTCTTCGAGTTGAATATTGGGGTATCATTGTGTCTTCGAGTTGTATACTAGTGTATCATTAGGTCTTCGAGTTGTATACTGGGATGTCATTGTGTCTTCGAGTTGTATACTAATGTATCATTAGGTCTTCGAGTTGTATACTGGGATGTCATTGTGTCTTCGAGTTGTATACTAGGATGACATTGTGTCTTCGAATTGAATACTATTGTATCATTAGGTCTTCGAGCTGTATACTGTGGTATCTTTGGGTCTTTAAGTTGTATACTGGGATATCATTGTGTCTTCAAGTTGTATACTGGGATATCATTGTGTCTTCAAGTTGTATACTGGGATATCATTGTGTCTTCAAGTTGTATACTGGGATATCATTGTGTCTTCGAGTTGTCTACTGTGATATCTTTGGGTCTTCGAATTGTATATTGGGAGATCATTGTGTCTTCGAGTTGTATGCTGGTGTATCATTGTGTCTTCGAATTGTATACTGGTGTATCATTGTGCCTTCGAGTTGTATAGTGGTGTATCATTGTGTCTTCGAGTTGTATACTGGTGTATCATTGGGTCTTTGAGTTGTATACTGGTGTATCACTGAGTCTTCTAGTTGTATACTACAGAACATTGTATCATGATTGACAGTGTTTTTAGTGAGTTTATATGAAGAAATGTATCTCTAGAGGCATGTGGTAGCTAGTGGGGCAGTATGCTGGAATATCATTATGTCTTCGAGTTGTATAACGAAGACCATTGTATCATGTATGACAGTTTTTTGTAGCAAAACTTAGATGAAGAAATATATCTCTAGATAGGAGTTAGTGGGCTATCATGGTGCCTTCTAGTTATACACTGAAGAACATTGTATCATACATGGCAATGTTTGTAGTAAGCT